>JAGKPY010000090.1:0-105809 GCA_022609225.1 Boeremia lycopersici
AGCTATATTAGCTATAGTAGCTAGCTAAGGGGGAAATCCTTACTTAGCTAGCTTAAGTATATACTAAATAATTACCTCCTTCTTATTCTTATCTAGATTTCTTAATTTAGGTATATAATCTGCTTATATAGGTTATTCTATATATTAATTATATAGTATTCTATAAGGTGTGTTATAGAGGGCTGTAGCACGTTATAAGGAGAGTGTTACATCTCTTTTAATAGCCTAGAGCGCAAGCTATATCCTAGCTTCTTTTAAAGGTCCTAATTTATATTATTATTATAGCATTGTATAGAAGGGTTAAGTTTTAGTAGGGTCTTAGCAGAGTAGGTAACTTACCTATCTAGGCAACTTACCTATCTAGTATATTATACTAGAAACTATATAGTTTATAAATACTTGCTATTAAGGTTATACTTTAAGTAAAGCTTATAAGCACTATTTAATTAGTTTTTAGGGATAAATACTGTTAGGGAAACTAAAGAGGTCTTATACTAAGGAGTATAGATATAATCTATCTATCTTAAGAGCAAGAGGTAATAATAAGTAGTATAAAGTAGACTATCTAGCTTAAGAGTTAGGTTAAGATCTAATATTATAGATTAATACTTAGGCTAAATACAAAGTATAAGGGTTATATTCCTACTAACTATATACTAAAGAGTGTCCTATATATTCTATATATTCTTATAGTGTCCTATAAAGGGCCTTATAAGAACTATAGGATGTCTATAAGAAGTATAAGATATATCCTATACCTATCTTATAGTCTTGGTATAAGGCCTACTATAAGAATTGTAGGATATTACTATTATAATTCTATAAAGGAGTATAGCACAGTATAATAAGTAACTAACTAGGTTCTATCTAGGTTATAGGGGTATAGCAAGTAGGACTTATAATAATTATAAGTTCTACTTGCTATGCCTCTATAACCTAGATAGAACCTAGTTAGTTACTTATTATACTATGCTATACTTCTTTATAGGATTATAATAATTATATAATTACTTAGTCTAGTATTTACTAATCTATTACGTTCTATTAGTTATAAGCCTTTAGCCCTATATACATCCTTTAAGATTATAACACTTGCCTTTAAAGATAACTAGGTATTAGAGCTTAGTACTAGTTGTAGAGATAGTCTCTAGGATTAATACCTACTTATAATCCTCTAGTAATTTTATATAAGCCTTCTTCTTTAATAAATTAGTAACTACTCTAGTATTAGTATATACCTTAAGACTAACCCTAGTCTTATCTATATTCTATATATCTTTATACTATATACCTAGCTTAATCTAAGTATACTTAAATAGCTCTAGAAATATATAAATTATCTTATAATTAGCTACTATAGTCCTTATACTCTTAATTATTTATCTAACTATAGAGGTAATATATAAGTTATATATAATAAAATAAGGTACCTATAGATACCTAAGTAGCTTATAGTTACTATTTATATAGAGGATTTAGATAGCTATCTCTCTTATATAGGAATAAGATAGTAGCTATGTATATAAGTCCTCTTCTAGTATCTACTCTACTAGGAAGTTCTTCTACTCTAGTGTTAATTATTATTAATTTAAGTAAGCTATTACGTGTAGTTATTAACTACGTAGCTAGCCTTGCAGCATTAATTTAGGGATCCTATATGCAGCAGCTGCCTTCTGCTAGCTCCTAAAAACACCAGAAACAAGACTATTAATAGCAGATTGGATAGCAACTTCCTTAGGATCTATTTTGGGTATGTGGCGTTGACAATAGATAGCTTCAAAAACAGAGGTACGCGTTGTGGTGGGGTGCGCAGGAACTATATGTGCGCGGAAAGTATATAGACTAGCTTATCATTCAGAGTATACTTGACACTAGGTGTATAGAGTGTCGTGACTGTTCTTGCATCGTCAGTCAGTAAAATAGGCATCCGAAGCGTTGTCGGAAATGCAGGTTCAACGTGCTTTTCTGACGCATTTGTATGCTTATTAGCGCCACAATAGTGCATGGATCCTTTCCAAACGTCAGCAATCTGATAACGCGTTAATCTGGACTGCTGACTCAGGTGTGTGCTATTTTGATGTGTTGTTTGATCAATGGCGTCGCTCCTCGGGTAGAATACCTACCTGTCAGCATAAAACTAACAATAGTGCGGCGACACTTTCTCTCGCTCAGCACTAAATTACCGACAAGCGTCAAAGTGATCCAGCATGGCCTTTGTTATGGGAGGCAAAGTTACCATTCTCTCCTTGTGGCAAGCAAAATATGTTGTCAGGGCTCAACATAGCAGCTACCCAAAGTGCAGAGATTGCTAAGTTCAACAAACCATGCGCAGATTGTGCTGTGTTCGATGGGATAAACAGCCGAGCAGAGATTCTGTACACTATTGTACATTATTGTACACTATTGTACACTACTGTGCACGCAGAGTCATCTCCACGTTGCTTACACACCGTACCTGAATTCTCGCGCCTTCTTCTGGTAGTAATATGTGGCAAGTAGCCCGGTGGCACCAAGCGCAATTGGCACAGGCGCCCGTCCACCGGTCTTGATGATTCTTGGGATCGCTGATCCAAGCAGAACCACACTGTTTCCTAGCGCAAGCTCTGTGCCGTAGTCCTTGTTCTCCTTGATCAGGTAGCCTTTCGTTGGTCAGTGAATTCATTTGGAAACAGCGGAATATACATTGGGCTCGACGAGTTTACCAGAGTAGCCATAAGATGCGCCAAGCACGAGGCCTGCGATTAGGGAAGGTGTTGACCGTGTGCGAAGGTAGCCGACTGTTCCGCCTACAGAGACTAGACTTATTGTAAGCTCGTCATGGTCGTAAAGGGGCGTGTATAGTATTGATCTTACGGAGGCCAGCAAGTGTAAATGATGGGTGTTCTGCCATAGCTGTTTGAAGGAAACTGATAGACTGAAGTGCGGCTGTGAGACAGCATGTTCGGCAAAGCCTGTGTTAGTCAGCAACACGTGCCTCCTCCTCTTACGTTACGGACAGCAAAGGCGCAAGCTGCCCGATCCTAACCGTAACCGTGCAAGTCAATAACATCAAGATACAAAAGTAGAGCAGTGTATTAATTGATTAAATCATCTATGCTGCGAATTGCGTTTAGGGTATCTTAATCCACGACATGCAAGCTCAAAACCAACACTGTCTATACGAAACAAATAACAACCCGGACAAACCATCGTCGTCATGATAAGGCGACTGTGATAATGCAGGAACATCTTACCAGTCCTGCATCAAACTCGAATTCCAAGTCGGCAATAGCGCGACGCAAACTAAACAACCCAGTGCAACCAGAGTACTGGTGATCTCCGGCCGCCTCAAGAATACGGTAAGCGATTTGGCCGACGCCAACACGCGCCTGGGATTGGAACCGGAATGGACTTCTGCCAGACGGGTTCTGTCGATTGGCTTGCTCTGTAGAGTCTGTGCCGTTTTGTTGTCTCTCTGGAGCTGTTGAACGTGAGTCGAGCTCACTAAGTCGTCCAGCTCGTCAACGACTTCAGCACAGAGCTGGAAGATATTCTTGGCTTCCTCAATCACATCCACCCGCTGATCATCCGACAACAGGTGCTCTACTTCCTCAAGCCGAAGCTTGAACTCGGCCTTGATGTCTTCGCCATCGTGGAGGCCTGAAAAATGCCAGAACGCCAGTCCGCGCTCTTGTAGTGTCACACTGTCTTCTTCATGGGTGGATGGCCAGAAATCGTTGCCCGCTCTGAGAAGTCCTGCTCTTATCCATCTCCCGCCCGAAAAAATGGCCATGTAAAAGCACCACGCGTATGCCACAAGAGTCCATGGCTTCTCGTGAACGCTCTTCCGGACGTGCGTACAGAAAGCAGCTGTTTTGTCACCAGGATATTTGGCCAAGAGGACCTCTAAATCCGTGGAGTGCAGGCCAAGCAGGTACTCAAGATCCTTCTTCAGACGCCCAGACCGCGGAAGTCCCCGAGGACGCAGTGTGGAGAGGAAGGCAGCAAGTTGCGGCGAGGGCAATGTGGGAGCGCCTAGAGTGGAAGTAAAAAGGGAGGGCGAGTCGTAGGGATTGACTAGAAGATACGAGAGAAGCGGCGAAGTTGGTAGGGTTGAAGGCGCAGGATCGACAGCGGAGGCAGACGGAGAGTTGGGGCGGACATGGTCGCGTATGAGATCTGACCACAGACTCTCGAAGGTGAGGTAGACGTGCGCGAAGTGTAGGAGGCCGGTGGCATAGAGGGTTGAGTCGGGCGTGTGCGGCGGAAGGCCAAGCGGGAGGCGACTTGTTATCAGCCGGTTGAGGTTGGTGTGCAGGGTACTGTGCAGAATGTCAGTAATGCGCAATGGTGACAGATGCAGGCGCGGGGCCGTACCGAGTTGCTGCGTTGATCTCGCTCGGCAAGGACACAGGCAGTCCTCTGGCGCTTTCCAGCATGGCCAGTCGACGAGTGGTGGCACGGGCTGGCAACGACTGTAACAATGGTGACTCTAGCGGAGCGGTGTATGGCAGCTCACAGATGATTGATAACGGCTGCGAGTGCGGCAAGGCTACCGTTTTCAACCCTTAGGCGCTGCTCATGCGGACAGTCCACGCGCAAAACAGCGTGGAGATCACGTCGCGTGTCAGACTCATGCGCCTGGACGAAGGGCTCTTGCAGGCAGAGGAGGGCGATCTCGATCGGTCGATGGTGTCATTTCTGGAGCGCTGCGCGCGGCCCACGTGCAAGCGAGTGGCGTTTGACGTGGACTAAGTTTGCCACCAGGGGACCTGCTGTCTGTGGCAGCGCAAGCCACCAACGTGACGGGCATATTGAGACAAGAGCACAGTGAGGCAGGGTTATGGAGGAACGTAATCGTCAGGGTCGCTGGAGCAAGACGCGGATCATGGGGCACTGGACATGTGGGTGCACGATCTGCCGGTGCTACCGTCACAAGGCTGACAGTATCAACATCGGGGCCGTGCGGCTCGGCGACAGCATCGTCGCCAAACGGGCCGATGAGCGAGCTTTGTGTGGAAGCTGCACACAGCAAGTACGGGATTACGGGGTCTTCCATCATCTTGGTGACAAAGTCGTGACTCGTTCTTGTAGTGTGCTGGGCCGCACTCGTGCAAGCGCACCGCAGCACGGCCAGGAACGCTTTCGTTCGCCGGCCCAAACAGCGCACGACCTGGAGTCCAGCTTCATCTGTAACTTCTAACGGCCAACTGCCAACTGCCAACTGCCATGTCTGCTTGCACGGCTATCTGCTGTTCCGCAACGGAAGTGGGCGCTTATCTAGTATCTACAAAGAGGTACCCCAGGGTGAAGGCATGCACGTGCGAGCTAAGGCGCTAAGATTACTTACGATATGGGCGGCCTGTAATACCCCGAGTGCAGTCGCAGTGTCCACGTCAACATTCACAGTTCCAGCACCACATTCTACATACAGCACCACCACTTCCTGACAGCGGTTAGAGCTGCTGCTAGCCAAACGTTACTGTCGTCTGCCTCCCAAATCGCGGCCATGTCCATTCGCGGGCAATTCAACACAAAGAACCCTACCATTAAGCGGATATGTAAGCCAGCCCCAAAGCCAACACCCCTTACATACATCTGACGCACCTCAGTAAAGGAAGCCTCGGAGCTTTCTGTCTCCCCCTCTCCAGACTACCACGCCGAACCGCTAGAGGACAACATATTCGAATGGCACTTCACTATCAAAGGCCCAGAGTCCCCGTCCGCATATGCTGGCGGCATCTACCACGGGCGCATAATACTGCCACCCCAATACCCTCTGCGACCTCCAAACTTTCGATTCCTCACGCCTACAGGTCGATTCGAAGTAAATCGCGAAATATGCCTGAGCATCTCTGGGCATCACGAGGAGACTTGGCAGCCCGCGTGGGGTGTGAGGACGGCCCTGGTGGCAATTAGAAGCTTTATGGACACGGATGCAAAGGGACAGCTAGGTGGCATCGAGTGCAGTAAGGATGCGAGGGAGAGAATGGCGAGAGACAGCAGCAAGTGGACTTGTGCTGGGTGTGGGAAAAGTAATGCTGAGATCATGAAAGAGAGAGAGGAGGCTGCGCAAGAGATCGAAGAGAAGGAGGGCAAGAGGAAGGAAGAGAAAGTACCCGGGGAGCTAAGGCTTGCATACCGTGATGAACTGGGTCAGAAGGAGAGGCCCAAAATCGAGAATGTGGACAAGGAGAAGGGCAAGGCTATTGATACTGAGCTGCATCAAGAACCATCTGAGCAACATACAGCATCTGTTGCGCCAACGACTACAATGCCAGTAGCAGCACCATCGGCATCTCTTGCGCCGAATCCAAGGCCCACAAGGACTGTACCAGCACCTCCCCTGCAACGAATGGTTCAGCAGAGCCCTGACCGTTCATTGGCATGCATCAATGCGTGTATCTGGGGTGTCGTTGCAATGCTGCTCTTCATGGTCGTCAAGAAGTTTGACATCTTATAGTGCTCGTGGTGGCTCCGATATTTTCACTGGCCTCGTGTTTCTCATCCTCTGCTGTCCTTACCATGGAGTCCTTAAGGTTTGCGACGGCGTTGTTGGGGTGCTTGTTTCTTGGGGCATTTCCTTTCAAGTCATCCATCAAAGCTTGCGGTCTAATGGATGCATTTGCATCGGTCTATCCGTCCCACGGTGGCACTGTCGTCTCTGTGGACTGTCCACCATGATAAAGGGACGATCATAGAAGCTGATGGCGACAAGAGAGGCAACGTTCTCATCAAGACTCCTGATTACAGGGTTATGTCTCCGGTTGACAGTCAAGATTAGTCCGCACGCATGCTTGCGAAGCGAGGATCGCTCTTACAGGCACCTGTAATACTGGCTTCGCCACGGGGCTCGACTTTCACGGTCCATAGTCGCCGATACCACCTACAATCTTGATTACTGGTCCGGCAGTTCTCCCATCGTCTACTCACCAAGACCATGTCAGAAGCCCGTTGCCCATCGGCTTTATTAGAAGCGACGCTGGGGACAAGACTACCAACTAAACTCTTTCAGCTTCAACCTCCCCAATCAGCCGCTCAGGCTATCGCAGCGGCTTAGAGGCAGCTGCACATAGTGCATCATTTCATTTTCAAAGGCATGTTTATGTACAGACGCCACAACTCAGATACATTACCCCAGCGCCTCTGCAGGCACTACGTTCGATATAGAATGAGCAGCTTCTATCCTCACTTCTGGTCGATATATTTAAGTCGGCGGCATCGTACGGCCAAAAATTCCGGGAGGTTTTGAATGCCAATTGTGCGATACTTAAGCGTTCAAATAGGCAAATGCATCCATGCAAGGCAAGAACCGAGGTATGCAATCCCTCTCTACTCACATGCTCAGCCCAAGCCGGCAAACACGGTGTTCTCCTTATTCGCCTCACGCGTCATGGAGAAAAGGCGTCGACCGCACATTAATAAGTGAAGGTCAACAGTTTCAGAGTTTCCGGCGTCGTGATGTGGGTGTTTCGAAACAGATGATCGCCTTCTATCTCGTACAGTATGCGTTCTGGCCTCACAATCGCTGCACCATCGCGCACCATCGCACACCATCACTTTTACGGCCGTCGCTATCAGCGGCAGAACATCGGCCAATGCTGTCAGGGGTTTTGGCAGACCTCAATAGATGCGACGGTCAGTGGAGCCGCTGTTACACCTGCATAGCGCAAGCCTTGAAAATGTACGAAGTGGCTAGCCCTTAACCCCTCCCGAGTCAGATGCGGCAAAGATTTGTAGTGGGATATGCAGGTGACTCGTGGCTGTCACCACTCAGCACACTCAGAGAGCGCCACAACTGCCTATGATTCGTCTGTCCCCAGGGAACTACCGGTTTGAGAAAACCATCCCCGTAATAGAGTTCGATGACATTGCCGTTACTCTAACACCAGAGGAAGCTTTAATACCATGTTTGTACCCATTTCACACGTTTGACTGATGGTTCTTCCGCAAGCTGGATCCTCCTCGGCGCAATGAGAGCATTGTTATCCACCGTATGGTTGCTGCTTAGCTTCATGCTTTGCTTCACTCATGCTCGTCCATCCACCTTCCACCTTGCCAACAGACTGACACCAGGTTTTGAGGCGGCCCCGTCATTCCATGTTTCCGCGAGGTCGTCGAGTCAAACCGGAGAATTGGGCATAGCAGATATACCTTCATGTGGAGTGGGTGCACTCTTACGACGCGCTTCTACCATATTAATTTAACACTATACGCAGATCAAATGCTTGATCCAATATGTTCCTGAAAGCGGCTGTAGCCTTACCGACACACTCTGTGTGTGCACCAACGCAGCACTCAATCAGCAACTGAGTGCATGTATGCTTGCGAACTGCACGATGGCAGACAACCTCGGTAAGTCACCATAACATGTGCTGCCACCAGAATACTGACGTATGGTAAAGGCACTGCCCGTATCAACGCAGGAATGTGTATGCTATCAGATGAGTCGCAGCGCAGTGATGTCATAGTTTACACAATCACAGTGTACGCTGTAGCTTTTACTCTTGTAGTACTACGCGTGGCTGGTAAGATTGCTTCGAGCAAATTAGCTTGGAACGACGCGCCGATTGTAGCGGCCGTACTGTTAGCAGCGGTGCCGATTGCATGTGTTCTGGCCAGTGAGTTGACCAGAGCTTTGGAATGTGTCCTTGCTGATGCCGGTGATAGTGGCGAATATTGGCTTTGGTGAGCACCTCTGGAACCTTGATGATGGAACATTCCTGCCAATCTTACGATACTGTAAGTTGCCATCTCCAGACAACCTTTGTACCTGATCATTAATCAAGGGCAGTTTACATCGCATGGTCGACCTACGTCGCCATCCTGGGACTGATTAAGCTCTCGCTGATCATGTTCTACCTGGAGATCTTCCCTACACGCAGCTTCAAGATCGCTGGTTGGATAATGTTTTGGTACATCACTATTAACACACTGATCATCTTCCTTCTGACAATATTCGCGTGCACACCCGTGTCTGCGTTTTGGGATCGAGATCTCAAGGGCAAGGTGAGACAGCCTGCGAAAGCACCCTATCACCATAACAAACTGACGGGTACACGACAGTGTATGGACATTCAGATGTTGGGCTACGCCAACAGCATCTCTGCGATTGTCCAAGATGTCATGTTAGTCGTGCTGCCAATGTGTTACCTGCAGAATTTGCAGATGAAAAGATCAAGGAAACTCGCTGTGGCCGTAATGTTTTCGATTGGGAGTTTGTGAGTACTGTCGTGTGACTATAGTTGCTATGATATTGTGCTAACCTGCTTCCAGTGGATGCATAACCACCATCATCCGTCTCCGTTCGCTCCTGACTTTCAAGTTTTCCGTCGACCCGACCTGGGACTATGTGCCGATCGTAATCTGGACTGAGCTCGAGATCACCGCTGCCTTTGCGTGCGTTTCGCTTCCTGCCATTCGCGTCTTACTTGCCAAGGTTATACCGAAACGAGTCAAGGGCTGGCTTACAGATGTCACACATAGTTCAAGTCACTTGACACCAGTGCAGAGCATGGCGAATGAGAACTCTTCAAGACGCAATTGGCACAAAGATGACACTTGGATCAATCTAGCTTCGACAGAGGCTTATGGGGAAAAACAGACAACAGACAGGGTTGGGATTTTACCGAGCACAGAGACGTCAGCTAGCCATCTGACAGCTACCGGGACGCGTTCGGTGTCCAGTTTGGGCCGAATCAATAGCTCAGTGGTCAAGCCGGAAGAAGCAGTGGCAGCGGTAGCGACATTGTCTTTGCCCAGGACCCCAGTGTCCGTAAATAGTAGATTTAGTCGTTGGAGATGAATAAGTACGATCTAAAGTATACCCAACGATGTATTGCGGCATCAAGATGCTAGTATGTACAGTCGTGAAGAGCGAATATCTCTCAGGCCAGACGTTCGCAGGCACACTGCACAGGTATATACACCAAACCGCCGAACTATGCGCACCAAGAAGTCGAGAGGTGATGGACGCGCTCAAAGCGATACACATCCATTCGCGGAATCCTCAACAAACAGTCCACCGTAGATCTGGCCCTCGTTCAGGTTCGGTGACTGGTAGCCTGCGTTGACGACATCAGAGGTACCTGTAGGCTTCTTCAGGATACCGATCTGGAATTGACCGCCACCAGCAAGGTTAACACTTGTGGGACCGGCAACGCGGGCGAGCTTTGCCGCGCCGGCGGAGTAGTACACTGTGGTTTGGCTGTGTCTGTCAGTATTCGGCCTTAGGCATCTCAGTGAGCTTAGAACGTACTTCTTTGTGTAGTCGAGCTTGATAGCAAAGTTCTGCCACCTTTTCGAGTCGATCGGGATGCCCCAGATCTGCTTGCCTGCGCGATCGAGGATTTTAAAGTTGTTCTTCTTGGAAGTGGGGTTGTCGATCAAAGTGCCCACTTGGAACTGGATCTGATTGTTACTGTAGTCTGCTGCTTCGTGCCACGCGTTCAGGTACTCGTGAGTCAGGTTCAACGGTCTGGCAGGATCCTGCTTAACAGAGAAATGCAGAGTCTTTACACCCTCATCACTCGGGTCCTGGGGAGAGTCGGACGCGAACTGCAGACCTGCACGGCGAAAACCGAACTGTTTCTGGAAAATCGATTGGTCGGAGATGGTAACTTCGACAGCATTGTGGGTTGAGCCATCAAAGCGGCTTGCCTCAGTGGTGGGGAACTTCAGGATCTGCGACCAGGTGATGTTGTTGCCCTTGACGAAGTCCGGGTTGAAGAGAGCGTTGGAGGTATCGAAAGCGGTTGGGGTCTTGGAAAGTGCAGTGGGCACACGGCCGTCAAGGACAATTGGGCACTTGACATTGTCTGGAAGTGCACGCATGGAGACATGCGGAGCCGCCAGGGCAAGGGGAGCTGCTAGCAGCGTGGTGAGAATCGAAGCAGTGTACATCTTAAGAAGAGAAGAAATGAGTGACTGTGGGTTGGATATACATAGATCTTGGGGAGATCGTCCTTATTTATATTTGTTGTTGAGATTGTACTCAGTAGACGCGGCCTGTCTGTATCAATGACGTTGCTCATCATGTTCGACCAGTCTTCTTGGTATTTGACGATGCGCTGGCATCCGGTTCGTTGTTTATGTGTTCCCAAGGTCATGCACTATGGGTATCATAACCCTTCATCTAACGCAGCCGTGAATTCCACCGGCAGTTCCCGGTGGAAGCTTCGAAGGTAATGTAGACGCTGGTTAGCACACGGCAGGGCCAATCTACTTGTGACACAATGCACGGGGTCCAGGGTATGAGTTAAACCTAAACAAGTCAAACGGACCGTTAACCCGGCCCCATACTTCCCAAGATCACCACACGCTGATCACGTTCTCCATGATGTCTGGTGGGCACTGCGATCGGGACCTGGTTTCTGGGTCTTGCCTTGCCTTCAAGCGGCGCCTCAGGGTTCGAACAGCCTTCGTCTACGAATGACAGCTTCTTCGTCCGTCTTTATTCTAAAATTGGCCTTGCTGGTAAAGATCGATCATCAAATGTTAAGTCGTGGCCAAGAACGGGAGGGGCAGATCAAGAGCCGAGTAGGAGCCGCGAAAGGAGCGACTCGACACGGTTGGTGACCCTCACAAGAATCGGGCTCCATTTCACACAAGTTATGCTCATGATGATACGCTTATAACGGTAAGTGTTGTTTTTCTCGCAATATACTATCACAGCAGTCAAATGAAGATATCGATTAGCTGGTCAGAAATACTAGGGGAGAATAAAAATTCATGTTACAAAATGCTAAGAATATCCGCGTTGAAGGGCAAACCTTATTTTACATCGAATTTCCTGTTCTCCGAGAAATTGTTCTCGTATACACTGGCCAAAGCCCCTATCTTTGACGGTTCTTATGGAAGACAGCCGCGAATTGACACATCCTTCATTTCTCTCTTTGCTTCTCCACTTATATAGTCTTGTCGTTTGCATGTGGCAGACCGTGGGCCTTTTAGCTCATAGCGCCTATAACCTACGGCTGCGATCTTGCTTGCCATAAAGATGGTAAACAAGATTAAACCTGTGACAGCAGATGCTCTAGAGAGTAGGTGCATACTACCTATGGACATGGTTTGAGGGTGTCCATGCTACATAAAAGGCTTGATTCCAACACAGCTGAATAAGATACAACGTGGAACCAGATTGAATCGGATTCATATCTTCGTAGCGCTAACCAATCTGAAAAACCGGGAGCATAGTAAATGCTCCAGGAGTAGCAGACCTTGGATTCTAGTGCAAAGAGAGTGACGCTTGGTCATGCGCTGCCATACCTTTTTCGGATGCGTACACGATCTAGTCGACATGCTGCTTTGTACCCAAGCTATATGCAGAGGAGCTGATGCCCCATCTCTTACTCGTTCCACCAATTCTATCAACGCGACCTGCTACTCGTAGGGTAATAAATAACGGCCTTTGCATGTTCTTCGCTCATATCCAATAGTGGTGTGTATCCAGAACGCCATGCATAATCGATCCACCACAACGCCATCGGAACCATCGTCCTGTGCTTACTCAAACAAAAGCGTGTGCGCCATCTTGTGCGCGTGATACGGAAGTCGTATCGCGGTGTGCAATACAATGCGGCCGTTCTACAGCATTCTTGGGCTGAGCCATGTGGCCTCGTCGCAGCCTTCGTAGAACATCCTTTCGCCCCTCTCGTTCGAGGCCCCAAAGCCCATATCGCGGAACTTTTCGGCGTCCCAACCACTAACAAACTCGCCCTGACCGCCGTTCTCCTTGTCGACCCCGTCGCCCAATCTAATATAATTCGAATGGCGACACACAGTTTGAGAGAAAGACCACTGTAGACAGTTGGGATCATTATGGCACTCAGAGCCGCACATGCCGGCGTTGCGGTGGGCAGGTCGGTCGTTGGGTACCGGTGCCTCGGAGAGATTGTCCCACCACTCACGAGAGGGACCGTTTGCGAGAAAGGAGTGGGTGTAGGAGAGAAGTGAAGAATAGGTGAACGGTTTCTAGTGTGAATGTCAGCATGCAGACACGCCAAGGGAAGGTAGATGGAACGAACCAAGTTATAAGGTCGTGTGCGCTCCCACTTCCATAGCTTCTCCATCTGCTCGGGCGACAGCTGGTGTAGCGAGAGCAGCGGCACACACCAGCGATCCCGGTAGGTTGTGATCTTCCGCAGCTCGTCGCTGGTGAAGGTGGGATCAAGAGCCTCCAGTCGGTGGCCCGTGACGTTCTGAATGGCATACGCGAGCACAGCGTCACCGCGAGCCTCCTCTTTGACCCAGCTCTCAAAGCGCACGCTCAGGCGGTTCTCACGGGGGATCTCAGTTGAGCCCGGGGTTTTTACGGGAATCAGCTGCTTCATCAGGCCGTTGGACATGACGAAGCCGGCACCGCCATAAGCGAACCAGCGGCCCTCACTGCCTTTGTGCGGGGCTCCCAGGTAGTGCGGCTCGGTGGGGTCGAGCTGGCTGAGCAGGCGGAACAGCGTGTCCCAGAAGAAGTAGACGTCTGACTCGAGGAAGACGTACCACTTGGCCTTGGGGCTGGTCATATAGGCCTTATCGACCATGGGCAGGTACTTGAAGCGGTCCAGCTTGAAGCTACGCTGCGACTCCTGGCGTGTCTCACCCTCCGAGTGGGCCTTCTTGTGATTGATGTAGGCCTGGAAGTCGAGGTTGCTCACCTCGTAACTCTTCGGCAGCTCGGCCAGGATATCGACGACATGGCGGTCGCCCAGGTTGTCCTCGGCCTCGCTGACGATGATGAGGTTGGAGATGCAGCTCGTGACGGTGCTGAGGTGGGCCTTGTTGACAGCCGTCTCCCCGGCGGCGACCTTGAGCACGACCTGCACCTCGCTCAGCAGGTCGGCCGGGAAGTTCTGGCAGTAGTCGAGCTCGATGCTGTTGGCGCTCTTCTGCTCGAGCGGCGGGAAGAACGACTTGGTCTTGGCGCGGTGGACGGGGTGCGGCGCGCCAGGGGCGCGGCCCCTGAGCGTGTAGGCAAAGAAGAAGAAGACGGCGACGAGGAACAGGATGCGCCCAGGGCGGCGGGCGAGGCGGCCCGCCAGCATGTTCAGCGTCGCCATGCTGCGGAGCGCTGCGGAGCGCCGGGGCGGCTGGCTGCGACGGCGAGAGGTGCGAGCGCGGGACGCGGTGCGCAGGGGGACAGGCGGTTACGAGCGAGGAGCCGTGGGCTGGGACATTGGACGGCCGGTTGACGCTACTGGCGGGGCCGATGGGGCGGCGATGATGCGTACGTGGTGGTGCAGTGCTGGAGTACCAGATTCAACAGTCCCGTCCAGGCGGCTCCCTGAGCTTTCCGCGGCAAGGCTCAGGGCGCCTCGCTATTGGTCGAGTCGCGCCAGGCGCGCCTGCTCGAGGCGAAAATCACGTGCATCCACAATTACAGCCACGGCGAGCAGTCTTGTATGTTTCTGAGGTAGTGTTGTTCTGCTCTGCCATCTTCATGTCTCACATCCATACGAGCGCCAGCTCTGGTAAAGGAATCACGTGCATCCATAAATGCAGTCGCACCAGGCAGTCTGCTAAGCGAGATTACATATTGGGTAGTTCTACTCTGCCCTGCCGTCTTTACATCGTACATGTATACGCGCGCCTGCTTAAGTAAAAAAGTCACGTGCACTAGTCTTCCAAAGCTGTACATTAAGTAGTTTTAATCTGCTCTGCAATCTTCTACTTCGCATCCACACATCTCTTCGTCGCAATTCAGCCTGTCACTGCACAGTGCTCTCACATACAAGCCCGTTGCAGCCCAGTAGCTCTTCTAGAATGCTATCCCATCCTAGGTCACTCCCGCTGTCAGCCCAGTCTGACAGTGCATCGAACTCGTCACTAGACATGATAGGACCTGTGCCTTTCCCTGGTGACCATGGGGATGAGACACACCTTATATCCAGATACGATCTAGAAAACATCTCACATAGTCCTTGTGGTTGCTCCATGGTTGTCAGCTCGATTGAGTCTTGATCCTCACACGGTGATGACGTGCCACTGAAAAATTCAGAGCAGTACGACAGAGTATCGAACGCGGCATCGGTCACAACATTCTGGGCTATTGCTGCCCCTGCTGTGCCAGACGTACCCTCAGTGTCAGTACACCGGCACGACGAAGGGGAGGCTCTACGCTGAGGCCGGAGTGAATGAGACCCATAGCTGGACACTGATTGCCGACGCTTTGAGAACGCTGTCCAATCATCCTTATCTGCCGGACTGCATCGTCGACAAGACCTATTGTCGTACTCCTCTGATGCCAGTGATCCAAATGGTCCCCCAAAAAATGGTGCCCAGACTCGCTCCGCCTCACGCCAGTCCCGTTCCGCCACATTATCCACCTCTGCCCAGGTGATATCCACTTCATTCCGATCATCAGCGAAAGCAACCCCAAGACGTGCTTCGACCACACCTAACTCGTCGAGAGACAGCCGTTTGATCAATTTCATAGTGGCAATGTTGGTCTTAAGGGCTACGCACGCAGCACTCATGAGTGCTCCGTTAACATACACAAGCAGACCAGAGCCATAAGAAAACTCAAAGACTTTAACGACGTCAGTAGTGATCGCGAGAGTTGTAGGAACCTTGTGGATCGTAATGTGTGGTATAGATGTGGTGTGCTGATCAGTGTTCAGTTCAGAACCCAAGAGCACTGGTGCGAGCGCTGCTACAGTAGTGTAAGAAGAAATTGGTGGATTTTCTGAGTCAATGGAACAGAATTGCTGCAGATCAGTAACCGTCTGTGCAGGTATCTGTCGTGTGTTGCGCTTAGGTACAAGGCGTTCTCGCGCTGCGGCAAGTGCTCGCTTGAGTCTGAGCATGATACGATCTTGTGGTTGTTGTCATCTTCTTTGTTGGTTATTACTTGGGTCACGCCAGGCAGAATTTCCTTTTTGACGTGATAAGTTTCTGAGTGGAATTTGTTAATGCCATGTAACGATGTCATTGTGCAAGCACGCGCAAAGCTCTTTCACTTCCTGTGGGTCCACAATGCTAACATGGTGCGGTCACAGCTGCAACGTTATTCACATCTAATAGAACCAAGCAGGTAGAGTCATCACCGCAGACATGTACGCATGGATGTGTGCACCCTCTTTCATGATGAACTATCGCCATTTGGAAATTACACGCACTTGGCCGCAGATTTTCCATTCTATGAACTGTGACCGCGGGCTTATCATTACTCCTCCTTTTCCCCATCCACCCATACATCCACCTTTTCATTGTAAAAACACATGTACCCAGCGATCGGCGCACTCTCGTGCGTGGGGTATCTGTAACACCATACTAGATCCCTGTACTCTTTCCCATCCACCACAACATGGTAATAGTTTGCCCTGCCCTTGTAAGGACACAATGTCTCAGTGTTGCTCTTTCGCAGGTATTCCCACTTGATGCTTGTTGGCGGTAGATAATGTCTGGTACGCAGTGTCGTCTCCAGTAGGAACAACGGTGCAGAAGAGTCGGCGAGCGTGACGCCGTCAATGCCTACCTTGATGCTACGTGTAGAATGCAGGATGTCGATGCGTTTGTAGGGATCCTTTGGATGTCCGTAGACGGGGACATCTTCTTCGAACCACTGATCCATGGCATGGAAATCAATTTTAATGAGATTGTTCACAATATTGTCAAAGACGACGATACGAGGGGTCGTGCGTTCGCCGACCGTCAAAGTCCCGAAGTAAGCGCGGTCTCCAGTGCCTTCGATGGCGGCATGGGCCACTCGCAGATCAGCCGCATTGAGAAGTGCGGATATTGGGATATAAAATCTTGCGTGGCATCAGTTCCGCGTAGGCTGGGGATCAGGTAGTATTACTGCGGGAAATTCGGATGCTCCCATACGTGGTAGGCATGGAGGGTATCAACAACGTATCTGCCATTGAACAACGCTCGTACTCTGCGTGGTGTTCGCTCGATCTTGAAAGCGCCCGTAGAGGCGAGCTTTTGCGCCAGTCTTACGAGGCTGCAGTTGCCGAGTCAGTCTGTGTATGAATTGTTGCGACGGTAACACGGACTCGCTGTTGTTGGCCATAGTGTGATACTTATCAGTGTGTCCTGATAGTTACTTGGTGAGTGGCATTACAGAGGTCAGACTCGAGTGCAGTAGGCGATTCTGCACACATCGAAGTCCAGTCAAGCAGTGATGATGCGTGCTTACCCCGGGAATGAGCGGAAGCGGGGTGGAGCCCCACGTCTTCATCTTGCCTACCTTTGAGCTTGACATCCATAAACAAAGTTGCACCAGAACAGTTTTGCTGTAACATAGGCCGTAAGCAATGCGAATATATTCATCATTTGTTCAGTTGAGCTCTCAATATTGATGCGCAATTCCGCTTCAATTCTCAGCCCCTTGAAGTGGCTGATCAACTAATACGCTTGTATGGAGAGCTGTTCGTCGATAAAATTTTGTAAAAGGTAGGTATCCAGGTTCGCGTAAGGATTTTCCGGTTGCATAACCGGGAGACTGGCCTGATCCAGCTTTGCACTGTTGTCGCAAGTGATGAAACTTACCGTCTTGCAGTGTCGCACCGGTGGTAACCTGATATTCCTGACGGAGCTCAGCGATGTGGCAGAGGCCCTGTGTACCTATCCCCGCTGTCAATAACGACACTGCAGATTCCTGCAGTGATCAATACATCTGCAGTACGCTGGATGGCGTGAGGTGGGTCTGTAGCTCATCTCGCATAACGGTGAGGTACGGATGACCGATCGTAATCAATACTTGGCCTGAGGCGTCTGACTCCACACAAGAGGCTTTGACGGCAATAACTCGTGCGGGACCGGTCAGCCCTAGAGCCTGGATACAGCGGTAGCGAGTCGGAATGGTTGAAACAGCGAGCTTGTGGCGATTCCGCCGTCTGCTCGCTTGGCAGGGGTAGGCTTGGCAGGCTATCACCGTCAGAAAACAAATTGCAATCGTATGCGCGCGACCAGGGAATAATTGTGATGGTGTAGCCACATGATGTAGCTCATGGGCAGACACGCAGATCATAGCAATGGTGGAGAAACGCGAGAACGGAAGGTTGTAAGGAGGCGTAAGTCCAAATGGCTTGGTCAGAACCTGGCGACCACACGCGCCGAGCCGATTCGCTACACTGCTCATCGTTGCATCTGGTTGTACAAATCGCATGCTGTGTGTTGTCCACGCGACTGCCTCGTGTCTGCACCATCATATTGGAAGGCACACGTGATGCCGTCTTTTGCTGTTCTCTTGTCATGCGGGACGCCTTGTTCGTCCTCCATTCGTTAGATGGTACCCTCCCAAACATCGACATGCTGACGGCATTCGCACCTACTTCTCGGCAGCAAGGGCCAAGCACGCCGCGATCCTGCCTGCCCAGCCAAATAAGAGCGCGATGCTCGTGTTCCTTCGTGCACGAGCGCAATTTGTTCACCGCGGAACTCTATGTGCTTCTCACGCGAGGTAACCAGGCCGGGTCGTTGTTTCAGAAGCATCCCAGCACAACTGTTGTCATGTTGCGCAGTCCTGTCTGATCTCTCTCTATTGAACCCGGGGAAGCGACCTTCGGGTGCGTGCATCATCAGGCTCATGCACAAGTAGACAAGGATTTTCTGGCCCTGTGCGGCTACGGTCCTGCGCTTCTGAGCGTTGCTGAGACCTAACAGCGTCATCGCTTCAAGCGGGAGCTCGGAGTGCTGGAGGTAGCCTCCTAGCACCCTTTTCACCCGAAGGAAGGCTTGCTCCACATACAGGAACGAAACATCGCAATCAGGGGCCTTGCATCCTTAACCGAATTGGCGTCAACCGTCAGCACCCCCTAAACCCAACATGGCCAAATTGAACGATAGATCGACGCTTGCCCAGACACTACACGGCTCTAAATAGAAGCATGTCTTCCCGAACTACAGGGCCGCTTTGCGAAAGGCTAGCACGCCCAGTAAACTAGGCAAATTTCGCCTGTCATAGCTGATCCCCCTGTACCGCCGATGGATATATCTTCTGTGCAGTCCGCGGGTAATGCTTCTGTACGAGTTATCGTCCTGATCAACTTCGTCGATTCGTAGAGTTTCGACACTCCGACTTGGAAGTCTTTGGCTTCCGTACATTCGTTCCCCATACTTTCGCTATTCCGGGATTAATATGCGTTCCTCAATCCTAATTGGCCTTGCGGCTGGCTTTGCCAGCCAGGCCTACGCGGCATGCAGCTCCGCTTTGAAGATCGATGACTTCTCCAAGTACTCCACCAACACCAACAGTCTGAACTCGTGGACAAGCGGTATGCTATCATTGCTCTTTCCACGGACTGTCCACTGACAATCATAGACGATGGTTCCATGACCTCAATTTCCGCCGCCAGCGGTGTACTTTCTTTCAAGCCGAAGTCTGGCTCGTACTTTTACGAGACATTCGAGTGCCAGGCCGCCACTAGCAACAACTATAACTCCGTTCAGTTCACCATCAAGGGCGTTTCCGGAGGTTCTGGTACCTTGGAGATCCAGACCAAGTCGGCCTGCTCGGCCTCTGCGTACACCTCGTACTACACATCATTCACTGGCTTGACTGGCAACCCTCAGACGGTTACCATTCCTCTGAGCCAGTTCACAGGTGCCAACGGTAATGCAATTACCGGTTTTGTTTGGTCCGGGTTCTCTTCGACCACTGCCACTTGGCAATTGAGCAACATCCAGCTCGGCTGCGGCGGCGCCACTGGGGGTTCCGGCTCCACTACCGCTGTCAGCTCTACCGTCCGTCCCAGCACTGCTTCTACTGTTTCGGCCAGCCGCACCACCCTTGCCACCTCCGCTGCTCCCACTGGAACCTGCGCTGCAACCCTCATCGATGACTGGACATCGCAGTCACGTCTCACTTTCATGTTTTATAATGCTCTCAATTTGGCCTCTTCCTCTGATGGCACCATGACTTCCCTCACTGTTGGCAAGCCTTCCAAGAACCGCGTCGAGATCGTTTCCAAGGATACCAGCTCGTACTTTTACTCCCAATTCGGCTGCTTCAACGCCAAGTCCAAGGGCCACACTGGTATCTCCCTCCGCATCAAGGCACCTGCAGGAACCACACTCTCCATCGAGCTCGACTCCTCAAGCAGCTGCGACCCGACCGCTGCGCAAGCTTTTACGCAGACATCAACTGAGCTTGGTTGGACCTTTGACGGCACAGAGAAGTTGTACACTATTCCGTTCGCCAAGTACACTGGACTCGACACCACAAAGCTCACCACCATCCTTTTCTCTGCCATCACCAAGACTGTTTCTTTCGGTCCTATGGCTTTCTACTGTGGTAACACTGGCGAGTACATCGTCACCACCACTGAACCTAACTCCGCTCCTACTGCTACCGTCGCTGCTCCCGCTGGCACCGCAGCTGCGTATGTCATTGACAGATTCGCGAGTGCTGCTAGCAATGCGCAAGGTTTCTGGCACGGAGGTGATGATGGCATGACTTTGACTTACAGTGGCGGACTGACAATAAAGTCTACTGACGCTGACTACTCTTTCTACACCCAGGTCTCTGGATCCTGCAGTGACTTCAGCAAGTACAAGGGCTCTTACCTCCACATTGCGTACACCGGTAACACCAAGTTCACTGTCGCTTTCCAGCAGCACAACAGTGCGTGCAACTCCGAGATCGCCCCCTACCCCGCCACCTGGGACTCCGTCGAGGCCTCGCGTTACGCCAAGAATGGACACATTTATATCCCCATCAGCCACTTCAACATCGATCTGACGAAGGCGATCGGATTTGCGCTCAAGGGTTTCTATAGCCAGGACACCGTCAAACTGACTGTCATGGAAATTGTTCCCTCCGTTCCTGCTGGCACCATCATTCCCAACGATGAGGAATCTGGCGACCTTGTCTTTGCTTGCAAGCGCCCCAACTCTTTTGCCTTCGCTATCGATGATGGTATCCCAGATCTCGCTCAAGAAGTCCTCAAGATCATCCGTGAAGAGAATATCAAGGTCACCTTCTTCACAGTTGGCGCTCCCCTTCTCGACCAGACCACGAACCTGACAAACGTCTACAAGGAGATGCAGGCAGCTGGCCACCAGCTCGCGCTTCACTCCTTCACCCACCCAAAGATGGAGGGTCTTCCGGATTACGGTTCCATCGACTGGGAGTACAACGAGGACATCAAGGCTATGAAGAGCCAGTTCAACCTTGACAGCTCATACTTCCGCCCTCCCTTCGGTAACGAGGGTGCTCGAATGCGTTCGCGTCTCGCAAAGGCTGTCGGCCGCAAGCCTACTATCACCAACTGGTCCGTCGATGTTGAGGACTGGTTGTGGGCTGAGACCGACACTCCTGAGCAGCAGATGACCGCTTTCCAGCGCGACGTCAACAAGGGCGGTAACTTGGTCGTTCTCCACTACCTTTACCCCTCGACTGTCAGCTATCTGAGGCAGTTCATTCAGATCGCTAAGGCTACTGGCAAGCAGCTGATGCGTGTCGATCAGTGCATGATGGACCCCAATGCTCCCCCCCTATAAGTCAGCCAACTGAAGTGTTCTGGTGTTTGTAGATGAGAAAGGTGTGGTGGTGAGAAAGCTTTCGGGAAATCTCTTGCAAGCGAAAAAAGTTGCTAGGGTTTCTTAATCATAATGTGTGTTAATGAATAAGCTACTCAACAAACGTTCTCTACTTCCATTAATTTGGGTGATATCTTGTGAATATAACGAAGATCACTATGATGGCTGCTACCCCCAACGATCGCTTGGTGAGCATTGACCGAAGACACACCTTCGTGGCTACACTTAAGCTGCTCTCATGGTCTTAGTCTAGAAAACTTGCCACGATATAATGCTATCATCGACACTTACAGCACCAGGACAAATATTTCGCATACCGCTCTGGACCTTGCTTGGGCAGATCTCCTAGAAGTCGTGCAGGATGAGCTCACCCCCATTGCATGCCTCTCCGGGTATCGCGCAAGACTTCAAGAACAGTGTTACGACATGCAGAGTCCAATCTACGCTTAAGAAAAGGAGGATTCCGCGGCTCAGTCCTACAACGAAGGTCAACTTTTTGGCGTGTATCGCTAGCATCCGGACATTCTTTGGATTTCTCCTCACTATTGCTTGTTACTTCAATCAACACATTTCTCTAAACTTATAGAGGCTTAGCGTATGGTGTACCCTATTTAATGTTATGTGCTCTGATTCACTCGTCTCCTCTATGCTACGATAGTAGCTTTCGCAGCTATTTGGTGTTTCCATTCGCGATCCTTATAGAGCAGGGCTTTTTTTCGTTCAAGCGTCAAGCTATCAAACAACAGAAATTGTGACCTCTACTCGAACATAGTTGCTACTTTCCCGAAGGTGTATTTTTGCTATCACCATCACAAGATGATGATCTTTTCCAGCACAAAGCTTATGTCGCACCAGACGCACAGCGATAGTACAAGCCGGTGGGAGGCTCATGTGCACATACCGTTGGCGGTGGGCATTTATATCTAATTTCGGGTTAGACGTAATTGGTAGCATGGTTGGCGAAGCGGAATTCATCGAAGAGAGCAGAGATGATGGTCGCGTACCCGGATAAGGCAGTGAGAAATGCAACGGATGTGCGCAACACGTCAACAATAGCAGTAGTTTCCTCAAAATAATCGCAATACGAACCCAAGAAGACATGTCGTTAATCTCAATTCAAGGTACGTAGTAGTGTGCAACTTTGTTGTAGAGCAGGTCGCCGTTCATGGAACAGCAGCTGAAGTGGGACGCTTCCAGTGGCTACAATCGAACCATGAGAAGGATGTGTCATAGGCGCCAATGAAGATACACTGTAATAGAAAACATGGACAGCTAGAGCATCAAGGATATGGTTCAAAGGGAGAAGCAGGAACAAGAGGACGTGAGCAGCGTCTTCGGCAGCTAGGGGTGTGTAGTCGAGGTGAGTTCCTCGCAACAGAATCTGACGTCTTGTTGAGGATGACATTCTTTTTAAAAGCTCAGACTTCCCTGAAGAGGTAGATTTCTCGAGCTGAAGCCGACATGGACACCGATGGAGCCGCTAGGTAACGTCCATTGCTGTGCAGTAGTATCCCAGTAGCTCAGATCACGTCGAGTGAGCGGAAATTCGAGTGTGCCGGATGTACCAGCACTCAGGGGAGCTTTCTCAAATCCCCGCAGACTTCGGACAGGTGCGTCAGCCTCCTCTGGGTACGAGAGGTACAACTGAGGGACAGCAGCGCCAGAGATAGAGCCAGTGTTGCTGACAGATACGCTAACTGTAGCAAGTGTTGCCCATAACTCGACGTTGCCACCTGGCTGGATCGGGGCAGCTGTATTGGGCGTTCTTGAAACATTGCTGGCACTGATGTGAATCTGTAGGTCGGACATGTTGAACGTTGTGTAGCTTAGTCCAAACCCAAACTCGAAGGCTACGCTCATATTCCGTGCGTCAAATTCTTTGTAGTCGATGAGGTTTCCTTCATTGAAGTCTGCTTGCCAGGCATCAGGGTCGCTAGTGGATGCCAGTTGTGTGCTATTCACAAGATTCTTGGCGTAGTCGGTTTCCTCATCCGCAATTGTGTAGGGAAGCCTACCCGAAGGGTCTACTTCGCCCCACAAAATGTCCGCGATAGAATTACCAGACTCCTGTCCGGGCATGTGCGCGACAAGAATGGCAGTAACATTGGGATTATTGCGCCATGGCATGGTGTTCGGTGCTGCACCGTGAAGCACTACAACAGTGTTGTTGCAGATCGCAGCAGTCTGATTGACGACAGCTGTAGAGTTCCACTCTGCAATCAGCGTTGAACGATCGTCTCCCTCACTCGCCCAGGACTTCAAAAACACAATGCAGACCTCCGGTGGTATAGGTGCAAGGGCAGCAAGACCACCTTGCACAATGTAATCGTTGTCGGTGATGTACTGGACGATTGCTCCGTAAGATCGACCGCGGGTTTTGATAGCCTCCAGAGGTGACACGACGTAGGGAAAGCGACCCGTGCCCGATCCGCCACCGACAGCGAGTGTACCAATGTTATAATCACCGTCCAGCAAGCCCGTGCCGCTAAGGACCAGGGAGTATTGGCCTTTCGTGAAGTCAGCTGCGTCGTTGCCAAATACACCGATGTTCTTTGGATTTCTCAATGGTAAGGTACCGTTAGAGTTCTTCAGCAATACGGTGCCGGCTGCTCCAAGATCGCGGATCAATTGTGCGTGCTGCTCCTGACGAACATCGACGACAGGGCCAGTAGTATAATTGAATGCATATGGCCCAGGCCCAAAGAATCCAATCTGTGAAGTGTACCCGTCGATATGTGGGAAGCCGACGTCTTGGTTTAAGTGGAAGTACGGTGTCATAATCCTCAGGACCATATCATCAACTCGTTCCACTGAAAGAGAACCATTGTTGACAGCGTTGGTGACATTGGCACCAAAAAAAGAGGGAGTGGGACTGAAGAACCCAATACCTCCTGGCATGTTCATGTCCAGGCCACCCTCGATGGAAGCAACACCAGAATGAGTTGCAAGCCAATCGCTAACCACGTAGCCCTGAAAGCCTAGCTCTTCCTTCAGCAACCCATTTAATATCTTACTATTCTGGCAACCTGTTTGTTTGTGTGAGCTGATGCTCTTAAAAGCAGCCCAGAGTTGGCTATAACCGGATATTGGACAGCGACCAGACTGGTAACGGCCCCATAAAGACTGCTAGATATGTGTGTGTTGGCACAACTGTATTGAACCTGGAACAACGTACCATAACTACCGTTAATTCGGTTATAGGAGCACATGACGGAGGCTGTCCCAGCACGGACTGCGTTAGCAAAAGGCCAAAGATAGGTCTCGTGCATGGTCTTGTCATCGAGATTAGAGCTGAGGGCCTCAATTATGGTTCCATTTACTGTCGAAGGGTTCCGTTGGATCTCTTGTTCGTTGGCTGGACAAGTCAGGGCACTATCAATAGAGTAACGTCATTTGACAAACCGATGTAGTGCTTTGTGCAAGCTTGGACGCCAGCGCTTTGGATGCCCATGACCGACTCTTCAACGAGCACACCAGAGAGATAGGAATCAGGGCTGAAGCCTTCCCAGTTCCGTCCACCGTAGGGTGAACGTCCCAAAGGGCCGACCACAGGACCTAGGGCGACGTGAGCACCCTTACCCTTGAACTCCGCACCCATATACGCTCCTCGCCTGCGGACTAACGGCCGATCCCATGATGCCGCAGCCGATAATCCCGCAGAGAAGACGGAGACGTAGATTGCCTGTCGAATGGCAAGCGGACCATCCTGCAGGCAAAGACCAGTAAAGTTAAGTCTTTCAATTGGGCCTATATTACCAACGCATGGTCCAGCAGTGCCTGTGACAGTTAGCGTTCAAGAACTGCAAAGCGAGCAAGCCCAGAACCGGCAACAACACATATTTGTTGGCGGGCGGACCAAGCTCCGTGACAGCATCCACTGGCTCTGTGATAGGTCGTTCGTTACGAATATTTGCATGTAGCCCACTCTGGGAAAGCCGTTGAGATATGACGTACCAGTTACCATCTGAGCCTTCTCTTCTGTTGTCAATTCAGCTAAGAAAGCCTGAGCTTTCTCGAGAGCTGCATCCCAACCTCCTACTCCGCTTATTTGTGGTGATGGGTACACTGGAGGACTCGTTCCATACTGGGTATGATTGATATTGAACTGGGCCGCGACAGTTGCGGCGCAACCAAGCAGAGTCAATGCTCGTAGCATCTTTGATGTAGGCCAACTAGACGCGGCTCAGGATGTCGCTGCTTCAGACTGCTTGTGCCAATGCACCCATTTTTATATTCACCACCAACGTTTTACCCCGCATCATTAAGTACTGTGTACGTTCCGGCGCCACGATGGTGCTCGCGTCGGAAGGGGATTCATCTTCCTCCGAAACGTATCACGAGGGCGCGTTGCGTTGAGACATAGCGCAGCACCTCGGGAGCGACGCTGGTGTGTAGAGAACACAAGCGTGATTTACTGACGCGATGGGACAAAACGCCGGCAGTTGACATTCGTCGGGATCTGAGAGTCGAAATTGGATGTTTGTGGAGGCGTCAAATGGTGTGCGTATAGTGCGTATCCATCACGCGCTTGGCAGGCATTGATGCACGTCGGAGAATCCGCTTAGTACCGATGTGGGTTCGTCAGTGTTCACGCTGCCTAGAAAAGACTGGTGTTAAAGACTCGGCGTCAATGATGAGTGCGGGGAACCTTGGACTAGCATACCTTCGGGAAGGCGCTCGCGTGGCGCCCCGCGTCGATGCTAGCGATGCTTGCGATGCTTGCTTTCTCTTCCCTCAATCCTGGTCTGTGAAGGTACCTCCTACGCTTAGGTTCTTGAAGGTGCGCATACACTTTGTCATTGTGCAGCATCGTACGTTCCTTTTGATCAGAAATCATGTCAACGACTCTGTGACACACTCCACAGACCTTGTGGCGGTTCGTTCGCTGACAAAACATGTATCTTTCTGTTGGTAGGTTCTGTACCTAGCTGAGCAAGTCCTGTCCCCCACTTTCCAGCTACGAAACCGCTTGACACCGACTGATGTTCTCAACCAACATTGCCGCGTCTTGCCGTTGGCGGATGGCCAGCACAGTCTGCCAGGAGAAAGACGATCAAGGCAACAACAACGCACCAGAACTATCCTTCATATTATCTCGCAGGTCTTGCATACATACTCCAGGTAACGACAGTACATACAAACCTCAACAATAGATATTCCGGAAGCTTAGCTCACTCTCACCGTGAGCTGTAATCTTCGATTGAAGAGACCATATTGGGCCATCTCTTTCACTTACTTTGGACTGGCACATGTGATTCTCGGTTACAGCTACATAGTTGTGAGACCAAAGAGTTTGGACTCCATATTCGCGCAAGGACGATGTTCATCTTCAAACGTACAATACTATCGCCAACACGGCCAACTGCCAGGGTTTAGTCTTCTGCCATCGTCGAAATCCGGTCCAGGTGTTATTTTCATCACTGGTTCACCATATCGAAGGGGCAAGAATAGCCGTTCTGCCAGCTTCTCATTCGGCAGTAGCATCTCTGACAATGTCAAATATAGCAGTGTCGAAGTTAGTTACAGCAGTGTCGAAGTTAATTACAGCAGTGGAGATGTTAATTACGGTAGCGTCGACGGTAACTGTAGTTCTCTACTTTTGTCAGAGAGCCTCAATAATTATTCCTTCACCTAGAATATATATTTTGCGCTCTCGCCACCTGAATCATACACAACAGACGCTGGACTTCTGTTATAGCCCCGCAAGTATAACTAACACCATACCGCCACAAAAATTTACTCCGTTGCACAATGGATCGACCGCATTCGCCGGCTGATGCCAATCAGATCCCATTCGTCGCTGACACGACGCTCGAGCGTCTCTTTCTTTCCGCCATCATGCCGCAAGACGAAGAGATCGTAGAGCTCAAGCGCGCTAACAAAGTGCTCAAAGCCGAAAGAGACGCAGCCGTAGCGCGAGCAACGAAACCCTACACAGATATGGCGCACGCAAATCACGGCGCCGACCGATCAGTCACCAGCGAAAGAGACAGCGATCAGATGAAGACTTCTGTGCTCATCAGCTATTACAAAACGACCGCTGAGCACCTCAAACTATCTCTCGCGCAGGCGCAACAGACCGGACTCTGTGATGAGCATTTACAGATACTGGAGAACGCCAACACTGCAGTTGAAGCTGCGTTTGCGCGACTGGAAGAATCTACTACCCAGGCACATACCCAGGCGCAGAATACGATCCAAGGGCTCGAAAATGGCATTGAACTTCAGAAGGCACAAGGTAGGTTGGAGGCACATCAAATTTGCGACAAACGCCTCGCCGAACTGAAGGACCTCATGAGCGAATCTTCGCTCAAAGCCGACGAGAGGGTATTGCAGATGCAGAAATCGCTCGAATCCGTCACAAATGAGAACAAAGGGCTCAAAAAACAACTCCAAAGAACCTCAGAGACGCTTGAGTGGTATAAAGCGCATTCGAAACGCCTGGTCGCGCAGAGTGGAGGTGTGCAGAGCTCACATTTGGTCACAGGCATCCATGCCAGTTTTCCGTTGCAAGCTCAACACGGTTCTGTACAAGCAAAGACACCTACCAAGCGTAGGAGGTCCAGCACCGAGTACGCCACTCCAGTCGAACACCTGAACAATTGCTCTACGCCGGCCAAGTCAGCGTTATCGGGTGACCTAAGTTCAACACCCATGGCAAGATCCATAGGAGAAGAACACCGATTTCCACAGCATGCTGTGACACCAACTCGACAGAGCTCAAATGGTCACCATCATCAGCACCCGAACATGTACCCGGGCCTTAATCAGCCGTACAGTCAATCCCAGGGTCAACCACAGCCGCCGTTTACATATTCTGGGGGCCCTCAACGCCCTTCTCAGTTTTTCATGCAATTCTTCCAACGTACCAATTTTTTGAGGTCGAAGTCTGGTCTACCTCCATTGAGTCTTCAAGACGTTGCACTCCTCTTCAACGAGGTTATGGCTCGAAGACAGAATCAACAGGCATGGCTTGATGCATCTTACCTTGGCGTCCTACCTAAGCTACCAGACCTCCCAGGAGCTGGAAGTCACCGCTTCGGCCAGGCAGGGAACATGCAAGGTCGGCTCTACACACCATCCCTATCCGGGTTGGCACCACGTGACCTCGAGACTTCACACTTATCCACGGCGCACCCTTCATTGTCCAGTGGTCAGAATGGAGTTCAATACCAACAAACTCAGCAACAGCAGTTGCCACTCCCATGGGGAACCCCTCAAAGCGATGTCCAGCACAATGTCCAGACTTCCGAGCTTCTCAAAGACCTCGACTTCTCAGGTCTCCCGGACATGCCCAACATTGGTGACGACGCTGGCCTCGCATAGATTTGGGTCTTTTAGGCGTTGTTCCCTGGCTTGATCATCAGGTGGTCATAAACTTGAGTAGAAATTATCGGTCACGCCTCGGATATTCTGGGTAGTTGGTTCCGGTAAGATGAATTATTATCGGGGGGGTTGGTACACTTTCCATCGGGCTTTCCTTTCTCTACAATGCTTGATTCGAGGACCTTGGCATACGAGAGGCTTCTATCAGGAGTTTGGCATGTGTCACTTCCTTATCATTCGTTACAAAAATCACTGCTCACAGGTGCCGACTTTCTCAAGGATGTTTATTTCTGTCACATTCAAAGAATATAAAACCGTAGACTAAGCATTGAGTTCCCCATCTTCAATCTTTGAAGTCACCAACAAGGGTGCAGACATCGACCAAAATATCCTAAGCATGCGCTGAACTGTAGTCTCCAATCCCCAAGTGACTGGGTTTGTACCTAACATGCTGTCAAAACGATATTCCATTAGACTGCCTCTTAGTTCATCCCTCCACAAGAGATGTACTTGACTTCCTTCTCGAACGTGTCCATGGTCCTAGGCCTCTCGCACATCATCATACCATCGACATAGACGTCCGTCTCGGCGTTACCGGTGCAAGATCTAGTCTATCATCAGCCTCGACCACAATGCCACAGATATATGTAGGGAGCTTACGTCCAGAGAGAACAGAAGCACTTGGCGACGTAGATGGACTGCACTTTGCCACTGAGCTGCATGCAGGTGCCCTGGCCAAATGTGACGTACTGGCCGCTTTCAAAAGTCACGACGCCGCAGTTATCTTTGCCAGCGGGGCATGTGACGGAGCTCTCGAAGTCGTGGGTTTCGAGCATGGAGGCGAACGTGGTGGTGGGGAAGTTCCGGGATTCGAGCTTCACGTTGCTGGTGGGCATGGCGATGACAGTGGCTAGCATGGCGAGGGCGATGACGATGGTGATGATGGAGCACATTTTGGTAGGTGGTGACGGTGTTGGAGTTGCTTTGTAGGATTGGCTGTTGCGAAGGTAAGACCAGGGACAATGGGCTGCGTAAGTCTTGTATGTGTCTGCGTTTGTTACTGAGAAGTGAAAAACCGTGAGTATGTACGTGGGTACGCAAAAGATTTGCAGCTGCCGAGTCCGTTTGCTCTTGCGTAATCAAGCGGGCGCCCTTCACTCTTGATCGCGTCTAGTGCACAACAACGGCTGGCTTCATTGCCACTAACTTCTTCCTCCAGCTGCTTTATCCAAGTCGTGAGCCAACAATGTCAGGGAACTCTCCGGCTCCCTACCCTCTGTCAGACGTTCACCCAGCATGGGCTCCTCGACCTGCTCCCGCATCAAATCCAGTAGCTCCACAATCTCACCTGGACCCACGCGCTCCACTCGCCCAAGATTCCGACTTCCTCATCATCGGTCTGTTCGCTCTCCGCCTGGCGCGAACACTCATTCAGTCTCTCGACCACTATCCCGAGCGGGTTGATGACATTGGATGGGTGGAGTACTTCCTCGGGCCCTACGATATCGCGTACGATCTGGCAAAGATAACGGGTCCTGCGAAACAGGCCTACTTGGACACATATCCAAGGATCGCGGGCAGGATGAAGGCGCAACGGAAGTACCCACTGTGCTTCATGGCCCTGAACCCCGTGACACAGCAGCGTGAAGAAGCACTGAACGGGCGAGGCGGCTTGACTGATGGTGGGTCAACTCCAACTCTAAATCGTGGCATAGCTAAGCTGACTCGTCATGGTAGTTCAACGGTTGGAGATGATCAACTTTGCCGATGCAGCGAGGGAGTGGGGATCAACCGTACATGTTCCGGAGAGAGAGGCGAAGCGTATGCTGGAGTTGGCGGACCAGAGACGTGTTGCTGATCTCACGAAGCGTTCTGATGTCGAGATTGGGCCTCCTGCTGCCGGCCATGATCATGTGAGTAACAGCCCTTTCACTTTTGGCAGAGGCTAGAGCAAGACGGTGAGATGGAGGTCCTGTGGTTCGAAAGAGAAGAGATGAGCTTTTGTAGAATACTACCTGGCATAGAAGCTCACGAGTCGACACTGGTAGATAGCAAGTGCACTGAGGTTATGTGATATCTCAGTGTGTTGAATATACCAACCGCTACTCCGCGACACAATGCTCGCGCGACTATTCAATCGCTAGATCTATGCTTCAGATCCTGGTAGATCAATACCTCAGATCCTGCTGTATCAATGCCCTCTAAACAGGACCCTCGCCGCCAACGCCAAACCATGCACATCATACACCGCTCACAATATCATCGCCTTCACGCTCTCCTCTGATTGATGAATGGGTTGCTACCGAATGACTCGGTTGCCTGCGGCGCGCCTTACTGCGTGGCACACTGGGGGCCAGCCTCTTCCTCCTCGTCCTCCCAATCAGCGCCGCCGGCGCGAGGGTCTCCTGACCCGGCGCCAAAGTCCTCCATATCGGCATCGAAGTCGAGCTCAACCTCCTCGATCTCCTCGTGCTTCTCGTCCGACGTCTTCGGTGCTGGCAGAGCCTCCTTGACCTTCTGCAATGCAGCGTCGTCGGTAAGCCAGCCGTCCTCGGGGAATTCAATGTCAACTTGCAGGTACAGGTCGCCCTTTGCGTCGCTGCGCTTCATGGGCATGCCCTCGCCAGGGACCTTGAGAACCTGGCCGGGTCGCAGGACCTTGCCGCTTGGTTGCTCGATGTTGAGCTGGATGCCCCTACCGTCGAGATGTGTCAGGACCACCCTGTTGAGGCCCGTTAGCGCTTCGGCGAGCGAGATTTTCAAGATGGCGCGCAGATCAGCGCCAGCACGCTCAAACGTCTCGTGCTCGGCCTCCTCCAGGGTGAAGATGATGTCGCCGGGCTCCTGGTCTGGGAGCTGGTCAGCCTCGCCTTCCAGTACGATGCGCTCGCCTTGTCGTGCACCGCGGGGAATGTACAGTTCGAGGACGTTCTTGGACTCGACGACCTTCTTGCCCTTGCACTTCTTGCACCGCTGCTTCTCGGGGATGATCTGGCCGGAGCCTTGGCAGTTGTTGCAGGCCACGGTTTCCTGGGTGACGAGGCCGGGGCCGACCTGGCGGAGCATTTGCTTTGCGCCTATGGCTCGTTAGCAATGGGCTCGGCGTTGGGACCTGTGGAGAGCGTACCGCGACCGTTGCAGACAGCGCAGTCGTGGCTCTTGGAACCCTTCTTTCCACCGGAACCCTCGCACTGGTTGCAGACAATGTTCTTGGTGTTGGAGAACTTGGTTGTCTTGCCCTTGTACAGCTCCTCCAGCGTGACCTCGTACTCCTGCTCTACGCTGCGTCCCTTCTTGGGCACGTTTCGCCCCGGACCACCAGGCATGCCGCCGAAGCCTCCCATGCCGGGCATGCCGCCAAAACCGCCGCCCATGCCGCCGAACATCTGGGCGAGAATGTCGTCCATGTCCGGCTGGCCGCCGCCGCCCCGAGCGGGGTCAAAGGCGGCCATGCCGTGGGTGTCGTAGAGCTGGCGCTTGTCATCGTCGGACAGGATCTCGTAGGCCTGCTTGGCGGACTTGAAGCGGATCTCGGCCTCCTCGCGCTCCTCGACGGCGACCTTGTCGGGGTGGTGTGCAAGTGCAGCCTAGCAGTGCTGGTCAGCGCGGTGGGGCGGGTGTGGCGGGGCGGCGGACCTTGTGGTAGGCCTTTTTGATTTCGACTTTGCTGGCGCTGTTGCCGATGCCGAGCACCTCTGTGCGCGTCAGTTGGCGCCGCTGCTGCCGGTGGAGGGGCGGCGGGGCTGCATACCGTAGAGATCGATTTCTTCGACGTCGTTCACTGCGGGGCGTTAGCGGGCTGGCTGGGCGGGCGGGGCGGGCTGGCAGCTCACTGTTTGCGGGCCGGGGAGGAGCTGCACGGGTTGGGGGTCACGGGGCTGTACAGGAAGAGCAGCAGAAGCAGCGCCGGGCTGGCCAGAAAAGTCGAGCAAACTTCCCCAGACGCCGACGAACACGCGCGCCGCCGAGCGCTGCGGCAGGATTAGCCGGCGGGCGGTGGGCGGCCAGCATCCGGGGGCGCTGATTGGCGGTGCTGGGCGGATTCTGCCGCCGAAAGTCGACGGGCGCGGCGCGGGTTGTCGTGGAGTCGCCCTCTGCGTCGACATGGCCTCCTCACTGCGCCTGCCCGCGCCCACGACGCGCTCCTGCCTGTCGCGGTCGGCGTTCTTTGCGTCGACCGTGGCCACGCGCCGCTCCTGCCTCGTCCGGCTGTCGCGCCCCTCGAGCCGCGCCGTCTCGTCGCAGCAGCTGAAGAGCAATGCGGCGCTGCCGTCGACGCCGGCGCGCACGCGCTTCGCCCCGTCGCCGACCGGATACCTCCACCTGGGCTCGCTGCGCACGGCGCTCTTCAACTACCTGCTCGCCAAGAGCACCGGCGGCCAGTTCCTGCTGCGCATCGAAGACACGGACCAGAAGCGCACCGTGGCCGACGCCGAGCAGCGCCTCTTGCAGGACCTGCGCTGGGCCGGCCTGCAGTGGGACGAGGGGCCCGAGGTGGGCGGGCCGTGCGGGCCGTACAAGCAGTCGCAGCGCAGCGCCATCTACCGCGCGCATGCCCAGCAGCTGCTCGACGCGGGGCACGCCTACCGCTGCTTCTGCTCGCCCGACCGCCTGCACGCCCTCGCCGAGCACCGCCACAAGTTGGGCCTGGCCACCGACTACGACCGCACCTGCGCCTCCATCGCCCGCGCCGAGTCCGACGACCGCGCCCACCGCCGCGAGCCGCACGTCGTCCGCCTCAAGGTCCCCGACCAGTACCCCGCGTACAAGGACCTCATCTACGGCACCTTCAAGCCGCTGAAGCGCCGCGGCCATGTCACCGAGACGTCCTACGAAGACCCTATCCTGCTCAAGAGCGACGGCCTGCCGACGTACCACCTCGCCAATGTCGTCGACGACCACCTCATGAACATCACCCACGTCATCCGCGGCTCCGAGTGGATGCCCAGCACCCCCAAGCACATCGCCATGTACGCCGCCTTTGGCTGGACGCCGCCCGCCTTTGCCCACGTCGGGCTGCTGGTCGACGAGAGCGGCAACAAGCTGTCCAAGCGCAACTTCGACACCGACATCGCCGCCTTCAAGGACATGGAGATCTTTCCGGAGACGCTGACCAACTTTGCCGCGCTGCTGGGCTGGAGCCACAAGGAGAGGACCGACGTCCTGACGCTGCAGCAGCTCGCCGACTCGTTCTCGCTAAAGTTCACAAAGGGCAACACCACCGTCACCTTTGGCAAGCTGCACTTCCTGCAGCGCAAGCACGCCGCCCTGCGTGCAGCCGGCGGCGGCAAGCCGTTACAGGACATGGTCACCAACGTGGTCGCGCTGCTCACCAGCCCAGACAGCCCTTACAACCCCGCCGACTGGCGCCCCATGACAGGCCCGACCCCGGACGCGTACGTGGAGCGAATTGTGCGTGCTGACGCCGACAACTTCACAAACGCAAACGAGTTTCTGTACCGCAATGCCTTCTTTTTCGCCCCGCTGCGGCCCGGCACCACGGCGTCGCTGACGGCCGACTCGCCCGCCGACGTCGTGCAGCGCTGCAGGATGCTCGCCGACGTCGACGTGTGGGACCGCGAGGCACTTGTGCAGAAAGTGAGAGATATCATCGACGGGCGACCCGAGGGCAAGGCGGGCGCCAAGGATGTATATCACTACCTGCGGTTGGCGCTGACGGGGCAGGAGAAGGGCATCAGGCTGTACGATATCATGCTGATTCTGGGCCGGGAGGAGACGCTGGCCCGGCTGGGCATGGACAAGGCAGAGCAGTGAGCGTAGGATGTGTATAGCAGTGTATGGACAGTACGATATGAGAGATGTGAGCAGAGCAGTGAGTGTAGGATGTGTATAGCAGTGTACAAATATAATGACATGTTTATGAGATTGTGTCTTGTTCACACGTCTAGCTCGAGTGCATAAATATAACATGTTCACAGGATTGTGTCATGCTCACAAGATTGTGCTAAGCTGTTCACATGTCCTTCACATGTCCTTTACATGTCCATGTAGCGCCAAACGCCCGCCCATGCGTACCGCAAAGCCCGTGTCGTAACTCTCGTAACGCGTCAAATGTCAAAGTGGGCGAGCTCAGCTCTTCATCTCGACCTCCTGGCTGTCCGGGCTGTTGAAGTTGAAGACCTGGTCCTTGACCTTGGCGGCGAGCAGCCCCATGTCCTCCTCCCTCGCAATCTTGCTGGCGGCGGCGCCCAGCCGGGGCAGCGGGTCCTTTTTGTGCTCGCTGGAGAAGGGTGCCGGGGCGCCCTTGAAGCGCTTGTTGGCGGCCTCCTGCTGCATCTTGCGGGCCAGGTCGCTGATCTGGTTGGTGCCGTACTCGCGGTTGGCCGTCAGCGGCGACGCCGACAGCGTCTGCACCCAGTACTTGTTCCACAGGGCCTCGAGCAGCTTGGCGTCGAGGGTCGACTTGTAGTGCGAGACGTCGAGCGGGTAGTAGTGGTTGGCGTGGGCGCCAAAGTCTTCGATCTTGCCCAGCGGAATGGTGTGGAAGCCGTCCGTGTCGACGCCGGCAGCGCCGTTGCGCATGGTGGCGCCCTTCTCCTTGTCGTGCACGTAGCTGTCGGGGAAGGTGCGGAAGCCGCCAATCTCGACCTTGCCGGCGGACACGGTGCGGTCGGGGTCGATGACGACGGCGCAGAAGGGGTCGGAGAACTGCTGCTGGGTCTTCTGGGTGTTGACGTCGATGCCCGACAGCCAGCAGCCGTAGCCGGGGTGGCTGTGGTACCAGCCGACGGCGTTGTCGAGCTGGCCCTGGTCGCGGGCGCGCTGCAGGAACTCGACCATGTACTCGTTGGCCTCGTCCTGGGCGTTGACGCGCGTCTCGGTGCCCTCGACAGGCAGGCGGAAGGCGTCGGTGACGACGAACGTGTGCGCCTCAATCTTGCCCATCATCAGGCCCATGACCTCGAGCGCGCCGCCCGAGCGCGCGTGCATGACCATCTTGAGCAGCGCCACGGCCGAGATGCGCACCGACGTGAAGTAGTGCGGGTCGGCGCGCCATGGGTGCGCGTTGTCGAGCGCCTTTTGCGCGGGCGCCGAGTACGCGTAGAGGGCGTCTTTGGTGGGGTCGACAAGCTGCACCGAGTTCTCGAGCTCTGCGCGGTCAGCACGGTCGGCGGGGCGGCGGGGGGGTCTTACCCCAGCTCTTGAGTGCGGCGGCCATGGCTGGCGTGTGGTGTGGTGAGGGAGCTATGGCAGCTCGGCGGGGCGGGGGTCGGCAGCTAGGCGGCAGTGAGCTATCGATAGTGAGTAGAGTCAGCCGCAGTAGATACACACTAGGGCAGTGGACTGTCCTATCGATAGTGAAACAGACTTGGTACGTACACAAGTAGCAGCAGACATGCACATCGATAGTGAGAGGGCAGCAGCAGATACACACAACCAGCAGATACACACAAGAGCAGACATCCATGTTAATACCAAAACGCAAGCACCACACATCCATATGAATACCAAAACACAACCTGCACACTCCTACCCCCTCTCCCACCCCATCTGCGCGTTCATCCGCCGCGCCTCGTCCTCCATCTTGCTCACCCACCGCCGCGTCAGCTCCTCGTTCTCCGCCTTCAGCCGCGCATTCTCCTGCTCCGTCATGTTGAGCTGCAGGTTCATCGCCACCATCTCGTCCTGGATCTCCTCCACAAACCGGCCCTTGCCCTTTAGCTCCTCCTGCTTGTCCTTGCCGCGCCGCTCGAGATGCGCCCGGTGCTTCTCGAGCTGGCTGATGCGCTGCTTCTGCTGCGCGTCCGCCGCCTGCAGCCCCGCGAGCGTCGCCGTGACGGTGCCCAGCTCGGCCTCCAGCCCGGCCCGCGTCTTCTGCGTGGCTGCGAGCTCGGCGCGTAGCTGCGTCAGTGCTGCGGGCGCGGCGGCGTCGGGCGGCGCGGGCGAGCTCTTGCCTCTGCTAGCCGTCTTGACCGTCTTGGTCGAGTCGCTGGCGGGCCCGTCGGCGGCGGCGGCCGTCGCGCGCGCGTGTGCTGCCGTGCGGTCGGCCAGCTTGGTGTCTGCATGCTCTTAGTCCAGCCCGTGCCGTGCCGAGTGCAGCCTACAGGCGTGCATGTACGCCTCGTGCGCCCGCTCGCGCGCGTCGCGCGCGTCCAGCGCAGACAGATACTCGGCGAGTGCGTTGCTCATGGCTGCGAGTGAGTGTGTCCTGTCGGCGGCATGGTCGCGGCAGGGCCACCACGCGCAGCTGCCGTGTCGCGCAGACGGTCAGTCCGCGGGGTGCTGGTTCGGTGCGCTGCCCGCTCCGATTCGCTGACGTCTGTGCTTGTGCTGGAAAAGCTTCCATCATCATCATCATCATCATCATCATCATCATCATATACACACAGTTCCCATCCCACGATTGTCGCCGTCGCCTGCGCCGTCCGCCATGCCGCCCACCCACCACCTGTCCAGCACCTCGCGCGCCCTGTACCGCGTCTTCGTGCTGCCCAATCTGCGCGCCTCATCCAACGGCATCCCCATCCAGTTCGCGCCTGCGTTCGCGCCCACCTACGGCCCGCCCTCCATCCCCATAAACGCACATCCCCTCCACCAACACCAAGTCCGGAGCTTGCGCTACTCCAAGAAAGACACCCGCCGCCATGCGCTGTCCGACTACTTCACCATCGACAACGCCATCACCGCGCCGCGCGTCAACTTCGTCGACGCCAACGGCGTCTTCACCGAGGACGTCGCAACCTCGGACGCCCTCAAGAGCTACAACAAAGTCACCCACCACCTAGTCCAAGTCTCGCCGGGCCAGGTCGACGAAGACGGCGAGCATGACCCCGCGCATCCCCCCGTGTGCCGCGTCGTCTCCAAGATCGACCTGCGCGAGCAGCACGAGCGCAAAGTCGACGCCGCCCGGAAGCAAGTCCTCGCTACCACGGGCCCGCCGCAGAAGAACCTCGAGCTCAACTGGGCCATTGGCGCCGGCGATCTCAAGCACCGCCTTAACAAGCTGCAGCAGTTCCTGAGAGAAGGGAGGAGAGTCGAGCTCCTTCTCGGCCCGAAGAAGAAAGGGAGAAAGGCAACCCCTGAGGAGGCAAGTGCCGTCTTCGAAACTATTTCGGATGCCGTGAACGAGTGCGTCGGTGCAAAGGAGGTGAAGCGGGAGGGGAACGTGGGCGCCGTCATGGCCATTGTATTTGAGGGGAAAAAGGCGGAGGAAGCAAAGGGGAAGGTCGAGCAAGTGGACGAGAAGCCGAACGAGAAGTGACGTGTACCATACTGTACCATACTGTAACATTATGCAAAATCACCCAGACGACAGCGGGCATGTTGGAAGCGAAAAGCCCATAGCTTGGTATCATACACTCAGCTACCTAGACCGTCTACTATAGACACAACGTACAATAATACAATCATCAATTCCAATTGCTGACCACTACCTCTTTTCCTGGCTGCTCTGCTCAGGCTCCAGCTCCGCCCACTCCGTCTCCCCAACCTCGTTCAGCGCCTCTTGCTCAGCCATTGCTGTCTCGACCGCCTGGTTGGCTAGTGTTATCTCCTCCTGAGCCTGCTGCTGCGCCTTCCAGTTGCCCTGGGCGTGCGCCAGCGACCTCTTCTGCTTCGCAAGCTCGACGCGAGCGGACAACTGCTCCAGCTCGTGAGTATCCACGTTAGTACGTTGGACACTGGCGCGGGCCAGCGCAATCTCTGCCGCTGCTGCGTCGCCCGTCAAGCTGTTTGCTTCAGCGAGATGCTCCTGTACTTGCGCTGCGAGAAGCGCGGCTTCGTAGATAATGTCCTGCTTCTCGACTTCCAGCTCGCGGACTTGGACGTAGTGCTGCTCAGCAGCCACGCGCGACGTCTCTTCTGCTGTGCCGCCAAGCTGCATCTTGGTCGTGATCTGGTAGTCAAGCGCCTGGATGCGCGGGAAGTGCGATGTAGCGTTTTCTCGGTTCTGGATGTGTGCGTAGTCGGCAAAGGGCATGCCCGTGCGCTGGGCGAATTGGTACTGCTTGGCCTCGGCGAGCAGCTTGTACGCAGAGATCATGAGCTCTGCACGCTTTGGACCTTCAGGAAGCGACTCGGCGTGGGCGTAGCGAGCTGACGCTACGCTCTCGTACGCGTTTGCGCGGGCTGCGTCCATTTCGGCGGCATCGGTGAGCATGAGACCTCGGAACTCGGCCCAGCCAATAGTCGCTTCGAGCTCTTCTGCTGGCGACGCCTGGACGAGGCCCTTGTGCCATGGCTGGATGGCCTTGTGTGTGAGGTCCTCTTGGTGAGACAGTAGGATGTTGTTGAGCGCAGCGCGCTCGATCAGAACGCGCGAGCCTTCGAGTAGATTCTTCACGTCGACTTCGTCCCAAAGGAGGGTTGTGTCGCCAGTGTCCAGCTCTTCCAGCGCCATCTCGAGCATAGGACGCTCCTCGAGCGTGACCAACAGACTCTTGCCCTTGCCGCCTCTTTGCTTTGCCTGGTACTTGAGCACGTGCTCCAGGAGGCGAATCGACGGGCTCTCAATCTCCATGGCGTTGTCCACGATGATCAGCTCGCCCCTGCGGAAGCGGTGCGAGAGTGCTGTGCGCCACGCCAGATCGTAGACCTTCTTCTGCAGCTCGGTGGAGAAGTCGCGGGGCCTGGGTCCATGAGAAACACCTCCAGATCGGATGACGGGCGACTGCACGGTACCAATACGAGCGCGGCCGGAACCCTTCTGGGGGCGCATCTTCCTGGCCGAACCTCGGACCTCCCATCTGTTCTTGGTCGAGGCCGTGCCCAGCCGCGTCATATCGCCCTCATAGATGACAGCGCGGTGGAGAATGTCCTTCCGTATGGGGAGGTACAGATGGTTCGCAGGGAACTGCTCGAAGCGCAATGGCTCGAGGGAGGGGAACTGGTGGATGGTCGCGAGCACTGTCTGCTGGGCGAAGGGCGTGATGGGCACAAAGGAGTCGGCCGAGGTGGTGATGGGAGCGGCGGCGGCCCTCGCGGCGGCCGACGTGGCGATTGGGCGGGCGCAGGACGAGGCGATGGACTTCTATGCAGTCGTTAGCACGGGCATGGGGCGGCCGAGGGCGCAACGAACGCGGCAGCGGGCGGGCAGCGCAGTCGGCCGTGTCAACAGGCGGCCCAGTTGCTGTGAGACGCCCCGCAGCGGCGCCGATATCCTTGTGGTCGCCATGGCGGGCTGTAGAGTGCTGATGTCGTCGCGGAGGTGGTGCGGAGCGCTCAAGATTCGTGAACTTCTGCCGTCCGTGCGCCGTACGGCTCGACAATTCTTCGACACCGTCACCACGCCCGCCCTGCACGCCCCCCACCCCCTCGCCATCTCCCAGCACTCCAGATGGCGTCGCTCACGTCGTCGATGCGGCAGTTCAGCACGTGTCTGCGATGCGTGCGACACGTGCCTGCCGCCAATGGCGCGCAGCAGCGCCTCCTGTCATCGTCGCCCGCCGCCCGCGAAGACGCGCAGCCCCAGCCCGCTGCCTCCTCGCCCGCCGCCCCGCTGCCGCCGCAGTCCGCTCCAGACGCCGCCGCGCCCACACGCGAGGTGCCCGAGTACATGCAGAAATGGGGCAAGCTGGATCCCGAGACGGTCGAGAACAAGAAGCAGGAGCGCCGCCTGTTCCGGAGAGACGGCGTCCAGCCCGTTGGCTCCCGTCGTCGCCGTGCTGCTCTGCGCCTGTCCGCCGTCCGCAAAACAGAGGAGGTGCCCTTTGAGCAGCTGCCCTACCAGTGCTTCCAAGAGGCCCGTGCGGTCCTGCAGGAGGACAGGCTGGAGAAGCTGAAGGAGATCAGGACGCAGCAGCAGCGCATGCAGGCCGTCGCCGCGTCCAAGGCTAGCGAGCAGTCGAAACGGGACAGCATAGCGAGGATGCAGTCGCACATGAACGACCTGATCATCGCCGCCGACATCAACGACCCAATCGTCAAGCGCAAGTTCGAGGACGGGCAAGGTATGTCGTACGAACGTGCGCCGGTCCATCAGTCTAACAGACGTGCAGGTGATATGAACAAGCCCATCTACCGTCATCTGGCCGACAAGAAGTGGCGCGAGGTCAAGCGCAAGGTACTCGAGCAGCGTGTCACCCAATTGAACATCGTTCCTGACCTGCTCGGATCGCTGGACCTCGCCGCAGACATCGACCTTTCGTTCGGGCGAAAGGCCGTTGCTCCGGGAGATTTCGTCGAGTCGTATCTAAGCGAAAAGATGCCTACATTGCACGTGCAGACTTTCACCCCAGGAGAGAAGCTGGTGACCGTCGCCGTTGTAGATGCCGACGTCCCTGTTCCCGAAGAAGACTCTTTCTCCACCCGCTGTCATTTCATCGCTTCCAACATCCGCATCTCCCCCAGCGAGACCTCGATTCCCCTGCAGCGCATTGCTGAGGACGACAAGAAGAGCACCGACGACAAGAAGGTCGCCCTGCCGTGGATGGCGCCATGGGCGCACAAGGGCGCGCCCTACCACCGTCTGGCCATTGTTGTCCTTGAGCAGAATCAGGCGAAGAAATTTGATGTTTCCAAGCTCAGTACGATCGAGAGGGACGGGTTCAACCTTCGCAACTTCGTTGGATCACAGAAGCTGAAGCCGCTCACCGCCACCTTGTTCAGGACAAAGTGGGACGAGAGCATGGCAGGTGTTCTGGAGCGCGCTGGACTGAAGGACCAGGCCAGCATCGAGTACAAGAGGAAGAGGGTCGAGCCGCTACCATACAAGAGGCGGACGGAGCGCATGCGTTAAAGCAGCTGTACGATTATTCTAAATGTTGGATTAGCGAAGGTGACGACTGTAAGTATCTGGTGCGTGTACTATATGCTGCAGTGTGCAGAAGAGACATATCATTTGATGAAGCACTCTCTGCTACAGATCTCAATGTGGTGTGTTTACCTCAGTCGCTCCTTCCGCTTCTCTAAGCACTCCACGTTCTATCCCCACTTTCCTACCGAGGGTCGCCCATCGCCTTCACACTGCCGAGCGTTCCCGTCTCTCTATTTCTCTACTCAAGCTCTTCCCTCGCTCTCTGCCCTCAGCCCGCCGCAAAGATCCAGGCCGCCTTGCGTCGTCGCATCTTGATCTGGCAAATTCACCTGCATGTGTCTCCTACACGGCGAAGCAATATTGGGTATCGCATACGACTCTGACCTCATACGCAATATCGTCTGCGCCAATGCCGCCCAAAGTACAGCCCGTACCTAGATCATTTGCGCCATCGAGCGCGCACGTTGCGCTCGCGATCGCTCTCATCAGGACCAAGCCACCTGACACTTCAGCGCGAGGTGAGTGTCACCTACTTACAAAAGTACAGGGCGTCACTAAACTTGTAGATTACATTGTGCAGCTACGAGATCAGATACGGCCCGGTTCATCACCGTCCGAACATCACGAGCATGGCGGTTATCTTGACCTCGTTATGTACTGGAAGGAGCAGTGCCAAAGACTGCAGGACGAGTGCGATCACCTGCGGCACGAGAACAGCAGACTTGAGCGCTCAAATCACTCCCTAACGCATCGCTCGAGCTGCACATCTGACATGACTCCTCTCAACGCTATGAACACCTCGAAGCGAAAGGCGCGAGCGTCTTCTCCGACAAGGAATGTGAAGCGACAGAAAGAGGGCCAACCAGTCCAGCGATCAGTGACGGAGACCCAGGAGGAGATTGACGATGATATGGATTTCCTGGATGGACTCGGGCAGGGTCAGTCTATTTCTAGCATACGCTGGTCAGTATGCTAACAAGCAGCGACAGAAGGATCGAACCTCACCGAGGCTTTGTTCATGACGCACAAGCTTTGCCGAAGTACTGATCCCAGCATCGACACGCTGTGCTTTACGTTGGTCCGAACATCCAATGCACTGGGTAAGACCATCCATATGGTTGCTCATAAGCACGAGCAGTTGTCCCGACAGGGTCAGAAGATTTCCGAGTCAGCTTCGTTGGATCGAGACAGATCTAACTTCGCTCACGCAATGACAATTTGCGCTCGTGGCTTCATGTCGGTACTCGTCGGCCTTGCGCGATTGACTGAATCCACTGACGATCCTCGACTTTTAAGTCTTGTGGTGTGTGAGCTGGCCGAGATGTTCAAGACTGTGCTTATTGCGATCGAGTCTGTTGCTCGGCGAACAGCTCAGCTAAGCTCGGCAGAGGCAATCGAGCCAAAGAGATCCAAAGAGGCAACGCCCGTGAAAGCTGCCAAAGAATCCGTACCCGCTCGCTCTCTGGCTCACTTGCTCATCGGCCTTCTCGGCTTTCTTGAGAAGGCGAATCCAGTACATCAGCAGATTTTTGACGGTTTCGTGTACCTGTTGCTCGAGCGCGTAGGGCGGCGGCTATTCTACTGTACGTTCGGCAGACATCGCAGTATCGCAGTGGAAGGTGATATTGAGCCATTGCCCAAAAATTTGTCACCAGAAGAAACCCAGAAGAGTGAGGTGGAAGCGCTTGGAACCCACCTCGAAGTCAAGGCTCTCATCTTGGTGCTTGAGCGCGCTGTGGGTCTTGCGCCTAATCACATGAATTCTCAGTCCTCCAATGCCGGTCGGAATCAGAAAAGACCAGGCCGCACTCTAAGTCTCAAAGCCCTACCTGCCGCGTCAAAAGCTCGTCTGAGTCCAATCGCCAAGGAACGCCTTCAGCAGACTCTTATTACTTGCATGTATGGCGACAAAGTCGAAGACGAGTTTCTTGATGTACTGACTAAGCCCATGCCATCTATGAGATTGGGGTCGTTGCAGAACGTTGCCAGGGTTGATGACAAGGATGTGAAAGACTGGTACAAGAAGGAGGTTTGGCGGCTTGTAGGGTGGGACGTACTTGCGAAGGACAGCGGGTGGTCACGAGAATGACAACGAACATGCAACGATCATCTGGGGGTTCGATTTGAAGGGTAAAATTGCAGAGGTCCAACCTGTCTTCGATGCGTTCTAGTCTTCGAGTCTGGTCTATTATTTGTTGCATCTAGAGCATTAAAGATGGCAAAGAGAAGCCTACACCGACAGGTTCCAGCAGCTTTAAGCTTCCTACGCAAAAATTGGTTGTTAATGCATCGTCAACGATCAGGAGGGGCTAAGGTTTAGTAGTTGAAGATCTAGGTTCGCCCCTCTGACTGACCAGGATCCACGAGGTATACACAGGCTTCTCCGGTGGTACAGTTTTCAGCCATACTGAATGGATTCATGATCTGACGAAATGGGGTTCAGGTTCCAGTCGCTGTTGCGGCTGTCTACGAGATTTGCATTTGGGGCAGTCTCTTCGACGTGAGCGGTATCTGACCCATCTCAAAAGTTACATCATTCTTCCTCTGGTGGCGTGACCAACCCACCAACAGACGTATAAGTCTTCCTCTGCCCAGTAGCCGGTTCACGTGCAGCAAATTGCAACACCATCTCCGCCGCCAACTCAGAATCATCATCCGCATCTACCGCTTTCAAGCTGTCCTGAAGCCACTCGGGCTGCTTGCTCGCAAAGAACGTTTTGATGGTCTCACTGTTGATGAACCTGTCGAACTCAAAATGCCCCTGGAACGTAAGTACCCGCCCAATTTCCATCATCCCCTGGTTGGCGCACCACTCCGTGCTCCCCATGATAGACCAATCATCCGGCAGGGCATTCACATTTGGCACAACCACAAAATCGCCGTGAACATATTGCAACTTTATCTTCTCGGGCAGCTTCAATCCCAGCTGAGCAAAATCGGAGCGGAATTTGGAGTCCATGGTCATTTCCCTCACGCCAATTTCGTGGCCCCGCGCCTCGGCGTCGACTCGCACTCCATACTCCTTCAACAGCGCCTGACAGATAATTTGATGCCCGAAACAGCTCCCAAACCACTTCACGTGCGGATGGTCTCTGTAAGTGTCGATGATGTACTGCTCCAGTTGTCGCACCCACGGGAAATTGTCGTAGGCGGAGCTTATGGAGCCTGTTACCAGGATCAGGTCCACATCATCGAGAGACTCCGGATACTCGAATTTTCGGGTGTCGTACTCGGATGACCTCAGTTCCAATTCAGGATGTGTTCGGGTCGCGGCGGCAGTCAGGAGTTCATGAAAGATTTGACCGTAGCTGGAGGCGCGCTGAATAAAGACTTCAGGGACGGGGATATCGGTGTTGAATATGGCCACGTGGAGGGTCTGGGCCATGTCGTGAGGCTCGCTCCGAGGACTCCGGTTCGTGATGCTTGTGATGGTTTAGAAATGGTGTTCTGTCCGTCACCTTCTTTCATCATCTCGAAGTCGCCATCTCGTGTCGCCGAACCCGGGAGGGTTACCGGCGCCGTTGATAACCGCCTTATCTTTGCGGTTATCATTAGTCATACTGGTCAATTGTTGCGTAAAAGGGAGTTTAGACGCGATGGTCTGTTCTCCACACCTCTTTTGCATGGCTACCAGACCCGAGTGGTAGATTTGAGAACAAGCCGGGGTAGATTCGTCATGCTGGTCCCGTGATCGAGACTTTTAAGCGCTCCTTCAATCTGTTTCGCGGGGTGATCAAATAACAACACCTTTTGACGGATACTCTAGCAGTAACACGTATTCCAACGATGTATTTAGGTCCTGCTTTGATGGTTTGTCACGGTTGAGGTGTGAATAGCTTTGTCAGGTGAGGGCGCCAAAACACCTCCTGGTCCCGCGATCACCAACAACGTATGCTTCCTATTGGCAGCTTTGGTAGTATGTACTATGTACAACCACCCCGTTCTCGACTGTTCTTTACCAAGCGCTCATTCAACTTGTACCTGCCTACTTCCTAGCTAAAGTTAAAGTTCTGTGATAGCCTCTCTAGGCCTTTTGCCGATCTGTTCGCCATCAAATGTCTGTAGGTAGACAACTCTGCCTGTGGGTTGTTTTCGTACGACACGCCGTGCAACGCTGCCCAGTAATCCGATGCGAACCCGATCTTAGCGATTGCCAACGTCCTCGATACTCACCGCGGATAAATTTCAATCTGTCTGTAGAGGCTCCCCGGACAAACTCTCGTAGCCCTGTCAAAGCCACCGGACAGCAATATTTCGATAGTGCTGCGTTGTTTAACGTTCTTCACATGGGATTCAGTGTGAAAATGTCGATCTCGATGTACTTCCGAGGCTCAAATCTGCTTTTGTATTCGCTGGATACGAGCGTCTTTGATGGGGGGTGTGGTGAGAAGGCTGACTCGCGTTATCGATACCCCACATTTTACCTCTCCGCAAAGTACGAGGAGCCTTTGAGCGGCAACAACACCGGCGGCTAGGGCTGTCAGTATACCTAATTCGAGGTACCTCCGAGATTTCGCTCCGCGTGAACGGATCCAAGTCCAGATACTAGGCTGGAGGAGCCGTATCCTGTACGGCGAGCTCGGCACTTTTAGATTGGCCTGCACGTAATGCTGTCACCGCACATTCGCAGTCACAATCAACGCAAACCTCGTTGATGACTGGGAACGACGAAGACGAACGTATTGCTTGGTGTGCTAGCCGCAAGTAGCACTTTTGACGAAGCACCAATGTAGGTACGCGTTGCCATGATTCGTCGGGCAGTCTCACCGATGGACAGCAGCGGGTGTGCCTCATGACCTACACAATTAGTACTTTGACGCTAGAGCGTTGTTCTCTCCGCCGTTCGCTCTTTACCTACTATCCCTGGCGGCCCCGGATCAAATGCCGTAATTCTATAGGTCGATCGGTCTATGTCAATACCGAATGGACATTGCCGGGCCACTATTGACGCTCACGGCCCGAAAATGGAGTAGATCTTCAATACACGACGACCAGAGCGAAGCCTTGCTAGCTGGGATCATCTGCACCCACGGAAGATGTACACAGTAAGAATTTGCTTGTGGAACCCAGTCACCTGAATCTCGCAAACCTCCGTCTACATGCCGAACAGCCTGAGGAAAGTTTGAGGTATTTGGCTCGTGAAGATATCGTGGTTGCCATACTTAAGTCTGGTGTAAACCTAGATAGTGAGCTTCAGCTTGCCACCACATCAAGCGGTTCACCTTGACTCAGGAAAACCAAGCTTTGGGCATCATTCATTCGCAATGAAGCTCGCCGCTCTTCTATCCTTCTTGCCCCTTGCTTTCGCTGCTCCGGCTCATGTTGAAAAACGCGCTGGGCCTACAGTCGTTGCGCCTTCCCCTCAAGCAACAGTACTCGGCAAGAGCGCTTCCAACGTAGAGTCCTTCAATGCAATTCCCTACGCCCAACCCCCGGTCGGACAGCTTCGACTCAAGCCACCACAGCCATTGACATCTGGACTTGGCACAATTGATGGGACTGGTAGCGCCAGAGCCTGCCCTCAATTCTTCTTTTCTGTGGATCAATCGGCATTCCCTTCCAATGTCATTGGCACAATCTTGAACACGCCGCTGTTCCAAGCTGTCACTAATGCTGGAGAGGATTGTTTGACCATAAATGTTCAGCGACCAGCAGGTACAGCGGCAGGTGCCAAACTGCCAGTACTCTTCTGGATATTTGGCGGAGGATTCGAACTCGGCGGGTAAGTGTTCATAATCAAAGGGTGCCATACGCTTCATCCTAACTCCTTATCCTAGAACGGCCATGTACGATGGCACATCTATTGTAGCAGACTCTGTTGCCCAAGGCAAGCCCGTCATATTTGTGGCTGTCAACTATCGCGTTGGAGGCTTTGGCTTTCTTCCTGGCAAAGAGATCCTTGCAGATGGGTCTTCCAATCTGGGTCTGCTGGATCAGCGACTGGGTCTGCAATGGGTTGCAGAAAACATTGCAGCTTTTGGAGGCGACCCTGACAAAGTCACTATCTGGGGTGAGAGCGCCGGTGCAATCTCAGTTATGGATCAGATGCTTCTGTACAACGGAGACCACACTTACAAGGGCAAGCCGCTGTTCAGGGGCGGCATTATGAACAGTGGCTCGATCGTGCCTGCGGACCCTGTTGACTGTCCGAAAGGACAATTGATTTACGATACAGTATGCTTCCCTTCTACCTACAATCTGCCTCTTCTGACATATTTCCAGGTTGTTAGTGCAGCAGGCTGCTCCGGCTCTGCCGACACACTTGCGTGCCTCCGGCAGGTCCCGTACAACAAGTATCTCCAAGCAGCGAACTCCGTTCCAGGTATCCTCAGCTACTTCACCGTCAATCTTTCCTACCTGCCCCGCCCAGATGGCAGATCCATCACCCAGTCTCCCGAACTCCTCGTTGCATCTGGCAAATACGCAAAAGTTCCTTTCATTATCGGCGACCAGGAAGACGAAGGCACCCTCTTCGGCCTTTTCACTCCAAATTTGACCACCACCCGCGAGGTATCTACGTACCTCTCAACCATCTTCTTCCAGAATGCACAGCCCACGCAGATCGACCAGCTCATCGGGACTTACCAAAACGGCATCGAGGACGGAAGTCCCTTCCGCACGGGTCTGCTAAACAACCTTTACCCGCAATTCAAGCGCGTGTCTGCAATCCTTGGAGATCTGACCTTTACCCTTACACGCCGCGTATTTCTTGAGGTAGCTTCCCAGGTGAACCCGGGTGTCAAGTCGTGGTCATACCTTGCGACGTACAATTACGGAACCCCGATCTTGGGCACGTTTCACGGCTCAGATTTGCTACAGGTCTTCTATGGCATCTTGCCGAACAACGCGGCAAGATCGATCAGAGCTTACTACTACAACTTCATCTACGACCTGGATCCCAATGTGGGCATCTCACTACCGAATTGGCCACAGTGGAGCACGAGCAAAAAGTTGATTGAATTCAAGGCGAACAGTAATGGACAGTTGGACGACAATTTCAGAGCAGATTCATATGCGTTCTTGAAGACGAATGTGAACGCGCTACGAGTCTAAAAGAGGCTGTAGGAGCGAGCGCGTAGGAAGATTTAGATGAACAAATAACGACTTATGAACAAATGAGACGTGACAATACTTTCAAGTGTATGCCTGTGGTTTCGGATGTCTCTTGATACTTGGAGGACCTTGCAGTGCACACCCACTTTCCAGCCCTCGCAGCTTGAACTTCGTGTTCAGCTTGAATCTCTTTCCATTCAAGTCGAGTCTGAGTTTCATCTCAACACGGTAACTTCTGGAAATTGCGTACGACTTGAAACTTGCTGGTAGAGTCTCAGGAATGCGGGCTGTAAGACAGAATTCGCGCGTGCTCGTACTTTCCGTATCAACCATCCCTCTAGCCGGAGAGTCCTCTGGAGCAAACGTGGCAAAGCATGGAACTGCGGTCAGAGAAATTTTGTGTTTCACTGTGCCATTTAGATCAGCTTGCAAGTAGAACCGTGAGTTTCGATGCGTCGTCAATGGTTCATTAGGATCCTTCGCGAAAAATTGGCGTTCTTTGTGCATCGAGTGGACCATTGCAATTGCGTATCTGCGTGGTCAGCTATAGCAAGAACGTAGTTGATAGCGCGTACCCATGATTGGGAGGAGATCGCATGCATGTAATGCTTCTCAGAGACAGCTTCAAGACCGTGATCTGAATTTTCGGCGTGTGTGTGTCATCTGGTGACTTGTTGACAAAGGTGGACGATATCTTGAACTGAATGTCCGAACCTGCTTTCACCACATCAGGCATTTCAACCGCGACTTCTAGGTACGCCGCTGGTGTGTCCAATCTCAACTTGCTCCGTAGTCGTCGATGAAAACTCGTAGTTCCAGGTTGTCCGTCTGTAAGGATACTCGATCTGATAGCAAATGTAGCTGAGCGAATCAAGAGAGTTACTGAGCGTGTATCTTCTCTCTCTTAGTTGCTAGAAGCCAGCATGACCACTCTTGAGGCAGTCAAGTCATGCAAACCCTTGCGATTGACTGTGCCAATACCCGGGCAAATCATTGTCGCTCTAATGCCATAGTCAATCCTTGCGAAACCGCCCCCCCTCAAATTTGGCATCGACTCCCAGAATGTTGGTGGTAATACATGAAGTTCCGTGGTCCAGCGCGGATCGAGTGGCTTCCTGTAACTGTCACGACTACCAGAAGTACTGATAGGGATACGGAAGGTGAAAGGGAAACTGGAAGAGTCTCCGGGCTCGAGACATCTCAACGTTGACCCCGCCAAGACCTCTTTGGTCAACTCCAACATGGGAGCTTTGTCAATCCATGTTTGTGATGATGAACTGTATGTTGTGTTGGTGTTATACGTGGCGAAAACGGTGGACCGACCTAGTAACGACACGAGTATGCTGTCTGGTTTCATCCTTTGCTCAGGTATGAGGATCACATTTCCTTCAATCAAATCTCCCGGTCGATATACCTGATTTGGTTTTCCTTGCAGCTGAATTGCAAAGAAGGGAACTGGCGCTTGTACGATTTTTTTGCGATGAAAAAGACGCATCTCAATGAGGCGTTAGGTGAAGCAAGTAGGTGGGTGTAAAGTGCAGAAAGGAGAACGATCTCAGAGGCTGAACTAGTGGAAGTCGACAAACACTTTCGTGAGATTTAGTATAGCAATACACCCTAGGGGCGATTAGTAAGTTTGCAGTGAACAAGGCTGAAGATGCGCGGTGGCGAGGTAGATCTGGCGAAGAGTGTTCGAGATCACAGATGAGGAATGACTATGGGGGACAATCAACGGATCAAGTCGATGCAGGTAGGCACGACCCAATACATCTGCGATAAAAACAGCGATTGCCACTGTGCTATCTCTCGCACAGTTACCGAATATAGATAGAGCCAGGTACTTTTCACGTAACATGAGAGACTTGTCTCTGTGCATACACACGCCTGTTCATACAGCGCCGAGCTTGCATTTACCCCTCCAATTGCTATCTACTAACCAGCCAACAACGCGGTGTAGATGGTAAAATGTGCAAGATTTTGAAGAGCGTGAAGTAGGAAGGATTTATTATGGATAGAAGGACATGCTAATGCCGTAGTCTTATGAACGATTGCGTAAGCTTCACTCACGCACTCCACTTGCCCATACTCACTGCATTCACTACTCCAGCTTCACTAACGCCTCCTACAAATTGCGTAAATACTTATCATGCCAGCAACGACACACGTATCCTCTTCTCAGTGCCATATTGTCAGAGAAGGCGCGCAGCGCGAATGTGATGAGCAAGGTGGACAATGCGAACGCATTCACTACCAGCCGACTGGCGTTGGACCATTCGGCCGCGGTCGTGTCGGTGGTCGCGGTCTTGGACGACGCTGGCAGATGGGACTTGAGATTGGCGTAAGGTTGTCCGGGCGTTGACGCGTTGGGATTCCGTCATGCGAACATGGAACGGTGCTCTGAAAGAGAATCTGAGTTATTTTACTTTCGGTCATGGTGCATATAGTGCTTATCTGCGTTGAAATCTTTTTATATGCTGTAGGTGTGGCCTTGGGTGTTAATACGATTAATGGCTTTATATGCATTAGAACCACATCGTGAGGGCTGCATGTCACTAGAAATTGGAAAACATGTGTGGACGTGATGGGCTGTATGTGAGTGTCGGCCCCTGACATCACTCATGAATGCGAGACATGGTTGTGCTTCACTGTTACTTGCGGAGAGGTGCTGCTAGAAGAAAAATATGCATCCACATCGATTGCTTACTTCTACCATACTGCACTGAACTCACTGAACCCCCGTTGCACGTTCCTTGCAGAACCCCTCTCACAATTCCTGCTTCTTGCCGTCCCTGTGCTCTTCTTCACTCAGCTCTGTACTTGCTGCACGCTTCACATGCTCAAAATCCTCGTCCAAGTCTTCAGTCCCCAGCACCTCTTCGACGTCAGGCTTCATTACCAATTCTGCTTCCTCTTCATCCTCTTTGTTCAGTGGTCCCTCGCTCTCATGGTACCACTCGTTCTCCACCCAATCAATGATCTGCTCTTTCGCAACCTCGCTCAACGTGTAGTAACCCGGATTGCTCCTAGCGTTGAACATCCCCATATGCGCTAGTGTCTCCATCTCTACCTTGTCGTTGCCAGCAGAAATGAAGTAGTTCCGAAGCTCGCCCTTGGGGATGTTGCAGAATGTGCGATCCCTCCCCGCAACCTTTCCAGTCCAGGACTCCCCCTTCTTGGCATCAACAGCATGGCCGAGCGTGGTGTAAATGTTCGCAAATCCCAGGCTATGATCTTCAGAGAGCTTCACAATAGCAGCCAAACGCTTCTTCAACTCCTCAGGCCGCGCTAACGATCCTACAAACTCAAGATGCGATGTCGCCCACCCCCAGCCCTGCGATATCTGCTCTTTCTTCATGTAGGCCGCTGCACCTCCCGCCGCAATTGCGCCTGCAGCTCCGGCAAACATAGCCACTTTGCCGTATCGCTGCCAAAGCGGCGCTGAAGCGGCGTCACCCGTCGAGTTGGGCGCAGGCAGCCTCTTGCTTGCATCGACAGTAGCGGCAGCATTGTCCTTCTGGCCCCAGCCGAATGCGCCGGCAAGGTTATTGTATGCAGAGTATGCCGAGCTCGCAGTATTCCAATGTTTCTCCGCACCATGTGCTACCACACCAGGCGCAATACCCAGGTACGGTGTATCGAATGCGAGGATGCCTTGTATGTATGGGAACATCAGAGTCGAGGTCTCAGGGAGTGAGCCGGTGGATCGGTCTTGGGTTTGTGAATTCTGCAGCGAAGGTACCGGCTGCTCACCGATGATGCTTAAGAGAGTCTCAGCTGCGACAATGCCACCCATAGAGTGACCCACTAGGATCGTGTGGACTGAGGGATCAACCGTAGGCGAAGGCGTCGAGTTGGCGACCTCGAGATCGATGACCTTGTTTTGGAGCCATTCTTTGAAGTGCCCAACACATTCATGGAGATCGCCTCTCGTATCGAACTTGGGATATGTGATGGATAATATTGTGGTCTTAGGCAGCGCGTGCTGTAGGAGGGCCTTGAGGTGCGAAGGGAAGCTCCCTAGACTGGTTAGACGTTGCCGTTGTAATCTCCACACTCAGTCCTGCCATATGGTGTTGATGCAGCGATCTCGGACTCACCAAACGTATCGTCACCGCCCTGTTGCCTTCGTCAATCTGACGCGCACGTAATGACGTAAGAGTGAAAGGAATGCGTACTTTGAAGCCGTGAATAAAACACAATAGGATCGTCTTCCTCATCTTTACCGTCCGCGACTGTGTTCCTGCATAGCGGGGTTAGGCACGAGAGCACAAGTTGTGCGCAGGTGATTACGTCGTCTGGGTTGCGGCTGCCTTGGCTAGCGATTGGTGGCTGCAGGCGAGCGTGCACGGATAGGTAGGCGGCAAGCTGCGGGCTGCGGGGACCGCGATTGATCGTCAGGAGGTGAAGGTGATCTTTGGACCTGTTTAGACAAATGGTCGATAATATTAGAAGCTACATTTGAGGCAGACGTCGGGACGAAGCAAGGGAGCGATGGTAAGGAATTGTTATTCATTTGTTCATGTCGAAGTTTTCATGACCAGCTTTAGGACATGCAGAATACGTTTCACATAAGTGTTGTCGCCAACGTTTAGACGTGCCATCCTCCTCAGCAGTCCCAATCGTACTCGAGCGGTCTTTACCGCTGCCTGGGTATATAGAACAAATCATTTCCCACCCCGAACGCCATGCCAGATCATAAATTTGTAGCCTTCATGCAAGACAGCAAAAAAAACAGTGAATCGTCAAGGCCGGCATGGTGCTCATGCCAACACCACAAGAAGGACGGAAGCCAATAGTGTTGACAACACAGTCCTGGTGAGGTGCAATTGCGGGGCAGCACCGGTGGCCACGACGTCGAACGGCGAACCGCCTCCGGAGTCTGAGTTCGATAGCTGGCTGTTGACACCGGTTCCAATCGGCGCGCTGCTTGTAGGTACTGCGACGATAGTCGATGTTGCGAGGGTGGCAGTCGTGTCGATACTCAGACCAGACGACGATGCACTTGAGGGTCGGGCTGTACTTGTGGGAGGCGCTGCGGTGGTCGTGGCGGGGGCTGATGTTCTTGTGCTCGTCTGCAGAGTTGCGCTGGTTGTCGCCGGGGAGCTAGAGCTTGTTGAAGTCTGTTTGTTATTGGGGCAGAGCGCGGCAATCCCAAGGTTGTTCTGGAAGACTCCGATGATCGAAGTTTCGCCCACATCGACATCTAGGCATCCGGTCTTGACCGCTGTTCCGATCTTTGCAAGCCCATCCAAGCAACCGGAGCTGCAGGTCGCGCCTAGAGTAAAGTCCGAGGAAACACAGGCATCGATTTTGGTGTTGTAGACGGTCTTGCACTGTGTGGGTAGGTTGTCGATGCGGGGTGTGAAATTCGAGAGAGATATTTCACCGCCCATCGCAGCTGCAAGCCCAACGAACAGGACGCCGTATATGGCTGCACTCAGCGAAGAGGTATGCATTGCGATGTGTGTGTCGAACAAACTAGTGGGTCGAGCGCTTGTGGGTGGGCAATGCGCTCAAGGAAGGCCTGAGTGTTGTTTGTTGAGTGTTGCGCAACAGGTCCGTAATGCTTGGTGGAAGTCGAAGAGCAGCTACGCCTGAGACGAGTGGTGTGGGATGGAGTGATCGCAATAAAGGTGTCCTGAGACGTGCGCTGTCGCGATATAGAGTTTCGTAATGCGTTGGTATCCGGTACCGTATAAATTAATGTCGGTACTCGCCGTTTGCAGGTTGCCGCGTGACGAAATCCGATGTTCCTCTTTCCTCCCACGGTGAAGATGGTGCTTAGTGAAAGGCAACCGACAATTGCTGACGTACTGTTTTGACAGGTACAAGAGTGAAGGGAGAGCTTATGTGACCTAAGCTAAATGTCTACACGCGACGCCGAGTTCGAGTGCTGCAAGGTAAGAGAGTGACTGAAACACGAGAGGGGATCGGTTGCGGCCGGCGCAAGGAAGCTGATTTGAAGGAGAGTGTGTAAAGCACAGATAGATATGACGCACAGCGTCTTCTAAGCAGCGGAGCAGAAAAGGAAAGTGCGAAAGTGCGATGTACCGTCAGTCATTCCATTTGAGGTCGTTGATAGACACTCCGCCTCGACGCCGGCCCAAGGCGATACTGCGGGTGGCTCGTCTTTAAGGCACATCTACAGTGAAGGCTGCGCAGGACGCGCGACTCCGTAAACCTAATCGCGGAGGGAGTATGGCGCCTGGCCAAGACCAGGACCACGCGCTCTATAGGTATGTGAGGTGCGCTGCCCGTCGCAGGACGGCGAATGATGGGCAATTCTGAAACAGCCTTGATGGACCAGGGTCTAGCGCTGCGCGATGCCGACACCGCATTGGCTGGCAAGGCGTTACACGGGGCTAGGTGCCGCCTCAGTTGCGTTGCACAAGAAAGGTATTGATTCGCACGCAGCGTCAAGAGCTGGCAAAGCTTTGATCCCCATGTCTTGTCACTCTTGTGCAGCTTGTACGAATGCAATTGCCTTGGAAAGTTGCGTGAAAACTCAGCGTGTCTTGACCGCTTGCCTGTGAACATCACTAACCGCGGCTGCCCTGTCAATTGTCGAAACACGTCATCTATCGGGCGTAGTAGCTTTCAACAACCCCAGATACAATACCTAGCATGTTCAAGCATGTTCTGCATGAACACCTTTGTTTCGAAGGTGGAGTACTGACTTCAGATTGACAGACATATAGAGGCATCGCCCCGCCACATGCGATGGTCTTGATTGCTTCATTTGGGGTATCATTTATGTAAATTGGCCGTGTCAAGCTCCACGCAAGCTTACCATGCATCGAAGTTGCCAAAGCCGCCTGTTTTTGCCCTTTTTGGCGGCGGCGCAAGGTCCTCTTCGTCGTCCACGTACTCCAAAACCTCGTCATCGCCGCCCTGGTCAATGATCTCTTGCTTCGCCGCATGGAGATATTTGCCTACACCCAGCCCGTCGCCATTACCACCGTCGATGGTACCATCAGCGCGTATCCGCTTACCGGTCCAGGTTGTCTTGTCATCTGCTGTGCCGCCCTGCCTCTTGATTTCAGCGTCCACTTCATCTTTTGTCTCTTTGTCCTTGCGCTCCTTCTGCCACTCTTCAAAAGGATCAACAAAGACAACAACGTCATAAATCTCGATATCGTTCACCGGCTTGTCTTTCTCGCCTGTTTCTGCGAGCTCCATCGACCTCAGAGTTGTATCAAGCCCTCCGACGACACGTGCGAAAATGGTATGTTTACGATCGAGGTGTGGTACCGCGCGATATGTTATGAAAAATTGTGATGTGTTCGTGTTTTTGCCTTTGTTCGCCATAGACAACATGCCCCTCGCATTGTGCAGGTTTGGACCCTCAAATTCGTCTTCAAAGGGTTTGCCCCACACACTCTGTCCACCTCGGCCAGTGCCGCTGGGATCGCCACCTTGGATCATGAAGCCTTTGATGTTTCGGTGAAAGATGGTGTTCTTGTAGTAACCCTTCTGCGCAAGCTTGACGAAATTCCACACGGCTTTGGGCGCATGCTCGGGGAGCAGCTCAATGTTCAGATCGCCCAGGGATGTGGACATACGCGCGTAACCCTTCTGCTTCACGCGCTTTGGCTTTAGCATATAGTCTTCGTCCGAGAGGAGAGCACGTTCGCCGGAAGTATGTGGCGTGACACCAGTCGACGTGAATGAAGCCGCAGCTTTTCCGGATGTGTACACAGCAGCGTTGTAAGCAGGCTTTTTCGGTGCCATTGTCGTCACGGGCGCCGATGTGCCATTTTTCGATACCGTCGCAATAGCCTTCGAGGGCTGGACGCCTTGTGCCTTCGCCTGTCGCTCAGCGCGTGCTTTCGCAACCGCTTCTTTTGCCTTCAAGATCTTTGCAGCGTTGCCTAACGCTTCTTTATTGACGCCGCTCTCAGAGCCCGGCATGACGGTCTCGCCCTCCTGTACATGCTTGTATGCGCCGAAGTTTCGCGAGTCGATATTCTGGGGATCCTGTAGTGTGATGATGTCCTTCCGTGTGAACTCATCGTCGCTAACCAGGTCTCGCCAGTTCTTCGCCTTGATGTTCAGCCTGTCGACTGTGTCCCATGCAAACACATTCCCACTCTTTTTGAGCGCAACAATGTGAGTGTTATCCGTGAAAACTTTGAAGGTCACCGGGTCGATGTATTCGCCATCTTCGTTTTTTGAAAAAGTGAGGGCGATCAAGTCTGCGCGCTTCAACGGTGTGCCATCGACGGGATTCGTGTCAGGATGCTTCGCAAGCCAGGTGAGAATGTGGGTGAGGTCGAAGATCGTTCCAGAAACGGTACAAACAGGATCTGTAAAAGGCTGTAGTGAGACGGCGCAGTAATTGAACGGGAGTCGCTTGAAGGTTGAAGAGAGACCGGCAGCGGAGGCTCGATTTGCGCCGTTGGCGCCGCGCGCATTACCGAAGGAGTCGGCGGAGGACCATTCGGAGTGGGTGATGTAAAGTTTGTCGGTTCCTTTGCCCATCCTGTCGGGTATTAGCAGCGCTGGCTGCAGGAGGGATGTGGACGAGTTGGGCGAAAAGCTGAAGACTGGATTCGCGCCAAGCAGATGACGCGCCTGAGGCACTCGCTAGCGTGATGTCTGCTCCATCTTCTTGACAGTCCTTCCCATACATGACTTCGTTCATGCGGCTCGACATGGCACAACACTACATGGCACAACACTAATTGATGATTGAACGTTTTGTTATTTCACGATCGCTTTCTTCTGTCTACAGCATCCTCCGTACTTGATGCCCTCTGCGCTAAAACACTTCGTCTTCATCTTCGTCCTCTTTTGGTGCAGCGTGATCCCCGTTCGACTGTCCCTTCCCCCTGGCCGGCTCCTCTTTGCGGTAGATCAGAGACAGATTGCTTCTCTCTACGTCGACCTTCCACTTCTCAAGGAGATCGGTGTCCCCTACCAGATACAAGAACCCCACTTCAGCTGCAACAGCGTTCGTCAATCGTTGGAGCTTCGCAACTTCCTCCGCCAATCTCAACTTATTAAGTTCCTTCTCGTTCAAATTTACGTCATCAGCCAGTTCGGACAAAGCGAGTGAACTACGAGAGGGCTTGTAGTTTTCTGTGCGTCGCTTGTACCTATTGGCACGCCGCTCGCCTGCAAACAGGTCGTTCTGGATCTGCGTATGATGGTATCTGGCATGTGAGGCTGGAATCGGAAGAGCCAAGAACTCAGGGTTGATGTCGAAGTCGTCAGCCAGGTCATACTTTCGGCGGACAGCTCTGTCGATTTTGCAATGGTTTTCCCATGTCTGTCGGTCGACATCAGAGACAGTCCTCATGCTCCGATAGCTCTGTATGAGATCGCGCAGATATGATGGGTGTTTCAACTGCGCTTCCGACGGGCGCTGTTTACTTGACGTTTGATCAGACGTCCTTGATATGATAACTTGATCAACCACCAGCGCGCCTTCTCGCTCCCACCACGCTCTTGTTAGAGGCACGATCGGCTTTGCGTACGACCAGCCAGGCTTCTTCGTTGCCATACACACCACGCAAGATGGATCGGATACACCGTCGAGTGAAGGCTGGTCTTGGACCAGGTACTGTCGATGCGCTTCTTCCCAGGCTCTTTCTCGTTCTTGGCGCAACCGGTCATACTCCATTGTCTTCTTTGCTCGGCGCTCTGTAATGATTTGTCGAAGGCGCGCTATATTCCACGCATGATTTCGCATACGCGCGGGCGCATTTGCTCCTCCTTCAGCTTCGAACTGCTTTCGAATCTGCTCAAGGTCCGTTTGGGCTGTGGAGGTGACGCATCGAGGGCACAAGGGTGTGCGAGACGACCCAGAAGGATGTATGCTATGTCTACATCTGCTCGCGATCTTCTCGGGATGCATGCCGTACGTGGGAGGTGACTCAATAGTGGTTGGTGGTGAGAAAGCGCAGATGAGTGAGAGCGTGTTCCACAACTCTAGGCGCTACTGTTCCTTTTGTGGGTAGCATAAGCGGCAACGAGAGTGAAAGCGAACAGTCGCATTACTGACATGAGCCACATCAGCACATAGCTCGATGAAGCTGCGATGCCAAGAGTACCTAGGTAGCTGGTGGGCACCGCCCACTTGCTTGTTCGATCTACCGTCACCCTCGTAACGGTAATTGTCACCAGCACCCGTTTGACTTTCGACTCTTTCACCTCGGATGTTTTAGCTATTGTTCAATAGAAGCGACGGTCACGCTTCCTCGAGTGCCATATATTACGTCTCCAACCCTAATTTGCCTTCTCTTCATCGCCACTTCTCCAACATATCTGCAGCAAGCGTTTCTACGTGATCGTTGAGCTCGCTTCAGGTTTGTCTGCCCCTTCCTCTCACCAGGTCACTGTATGATGAACTATAAGCGTAAGTGTGCACGCATATACGAGTTGTGCCATCGTCCAAGTTTCAAAGGCAGTCTACTAATAACTGCACACAGTAACGTCAGCAACATGGATCGCCCCATCTCAGTGCTACGGCAGCGAGCAACGTCGTTTAACCCCAAAGCTGCCACCTTCAGTCCAGGGTCCAGCTCTCTGACTCCGCATCACACAGAATTGGGCTCGCCTACAACAGTAGGAATTACACGCTCGACGTTTCCAATGGCGCCAATGTTCAATTGTAGTGTGCTCCAAAGCTTCTGATTGGAAAATATCTAATCTGTTTGCTACAGATTCGCCATTCCGTAGCGAAGGAAGCCTAAACCCACCCTACCACAGAGATCCCTTGAGACCAACGCCAGTCCATTTTGAAAATTTTCTATCTCCGGAAGTCCAGGCTGTGGTAAAGAGGCTAGAAGGTGAGTATCAGTCATATCCCTCGACCGCGATCATGCTAATAGAGACAGACCACGTCGACATTCGAGATACTCGGGCACACGCGCCAGATCCAGGACAAGTTCGAGCCACTGAGGCTGTTGCAGAATCGCCTTCTAGTTTACCTCCATTCACGCTCTCAGCGCAGCAACCTCGTCCGAGTTATACCACAGTGGGCCTCAACGAACTGAGTACCGGGCTGGGTCTTCCGGCAGCGAAGGCTGATACCAACGACGTCGTATCTCTATCAGCATCTCACAAGTCTCAAGTTTTGCAGGCGCATCCAGGTGCACTGTATGGAGAACTGATTGGCTGGGCACTCGATAAACCTCTAACAGCAAAAGGGCTCGCGGAATTTCTACAAAACCAGGAATTGGCTATCCCACCTACACCCCCGGCTTTTGCACCCGTCTCTCCAAGCAAGGTCATTGCTCACCAGAACTTGGACTCAAGCCGTCCACAGCCTGACGTTGAGTCGAGTCAGACGGTAGACACGCCTACCAACCACCGTGTTGCTGTGCCAGCCCCTATCGAAGCGATCTCTGTTCCCGTGGGCCCGTCAACTTTCCAGCATCAACACCGTCGCAGCTCAGCGTCTTCAGCCTCTTATCGACACCATGATAGCGTCCCATCTAGCAGGCGGTATTCTCGGCGCGCATCGCGGGCGAAGCGCATAGATCAGGGTCCTATGCCATCAGTCGCAGACATCTACCCAGACGATGCGCATTGGACGCCCTCTATACCGATACACCAGGCGCCTAAACAAGTCTCATGCTACGTCAAGCCTGTCAAACCAACTCAAATGGTTGTTGAAAATGTCTTTGACTGGCCCCCACCAGCCCAAGTATACAGACCAGAGCCTGCGCCTACTGCAGCAGATTTCGATGTCGCGGATATTGAAGTACTCGCTCTCATGAACGAGCTGCCCGAGCCCTCTTTGGACACACTTGCGAAGCTTGGCAATTCGTACGATCTGCGAATCAGTACGGCTTTCGACCTGTTATGTGATGAGCGCTGTCTTACCCCAGCTCAGGAAGATGGATCCAGGTATGGCATGAGGTTCTACGGCCTCGCATACGGCGACCAATGGGAGCTATCAAGGGCCGGAGATTATGAAAAAATCGAGCCATTCAGAGTTCGGCCCAGGGATCATGGTGGTTGGGGTGGTCGGGAATGGGCAGCGATGAAGGGTTGGGGTGCCTAGGCGGTTCGCTACACACGCAGGTCGTGAACGAGACTAAGTGCCGGTCACTATCTTCATATCCATACTGCATGGTAAGCAGTTACTTGCTGCGCTGGCTGTCTGCAGCGGCTCGGCTTGCTCACCTTCTGGTCTGGAGGATATTTGGACGTGTACATCGACACTCTACCGCACAATGCACGCAGATGTCGTTGGAGGATGAGCGTTTCTTACATCTTATGACAAGATACCTATCAATTTCATGTATATCCTGACAAACGGTGGTGTCAGAGCGTGCGGCTCTTGACGTGAAGCGCAGTCCAATCAGCGCGCTGTCATATGGTCTGACCAGATCACACCACCATCACCTTCGCGATTTACCCTTGCACCTCCGACAAACAGCGTGATAGTGTATAAAGATGCTGCCTGACATTTTCAGATGGGGAGTGCGATATCTGTGATGTCTCACACCAATCGATTCGCCCTCATTTTAATACTTCAAGTTGTATTCATCGCTCTCTTCCTTGGACGAGCACCGTTCATGATGACCATGACAACACCCCCGACCAAGAATTCGTGGGCAGATCATCCATGCAAGCTTATCACCACACCACAGTATGCCACGGACAAGACAGATATTTTCACAACCGGTGCAACGCACATGGCTCACATCCACAACGCCATTCTGCGTGGCTACAATTCCATTTATCTGCAAGCCCCATGTGTTAGGGATGAGGACAAAGAAGCTTTCATCGGATACGCTCTCACGTGGTTCAAGTTCGTGAAATCACACCACGACGACGAAGAGGCGGAGCTGTTTCCCAAAGTGGCCGAAGTACTCCACGGACAGGACGACGAGATCTGGGGAGAGACTTACAAGGAACACGAGTCCTTTCTCCAGGGCCTGGGCGAATACAAAAACTACTTGTCGCGTCTTGCTTCTCCTGCACATTTCGACGGCAAGGAACTGTGCAGTATAATGCGCACCTTCCAAGTCCCGTTCGAGCACCACTTCCACTCCGAGATCACGCACATCTCCTCCTTCGCCTCTTTGCCGTCCGCACCAACGTCAGGCTCGCCGGAATCAGACCAAGCGGCAGTAATCTTCAAAGCTTGGGGCAAGAAGACCGTTACCAAGGCTGGTACAACAGATGTTGTGCCGTTATTTTTATTGAACCTAGACGCCACATATGAGGAGGGCAGATGGGCTGACTGGCCACCGATGCCAGCACCAGTAAGGTGGGGACTGGTAAATGTGGCGGGCAGCTGGAATTGGGCATGGTGGAAGTTTGCGAGCTGCGATAGTGCGGGAACGCCAAGGGAGCTGTATGCCCTGGGTGGGAGTGAGGGAAGGGATTCGAAGTGATGATACGTAATGTGTACTCACATATCATGGCCCCTGTAATTGGATCTTCTCGGACTAAACATGCAATGAGTATGATTGCATGGACGATCCGAATAGTGGTCTGCTACGTTCATAGAAGATAAGACCTCGGGATTGATAATCTTTGAAGCTGTTGAATAAACAAACACCGACCTTTTGAAACTCTGTCACATCATCCTGAAAGACGCTCGTGTCTTCATACTAGCTGTTTTCATGGTACCGACCTGACACACGGCGAACTTGCCTTCACTATCATCCCAAAATCTGAGCGCCCTTCACTTGCCTGCGCCTTAGACCCTGAAGATCAAAAAAAATTCTATATAAAGTTTTTCTCTGCTCACTTCTATCGATCCCAACCTTTCGAGAATCAACATCTCAGACACTCCCTTCCTGATCGCAACCATGTTCCTCCGTCTTCGCAACATCGTCCTCTTCACCTTACTCATTACTACCGTCACCGCTGGTGGCGATAAAACCACCTGCAAAGATTGTCCTGGCCGGATAGCAGGATGCCTCAAGGTAAGTACCTCGTAGAGGTGATCAATTCCTTTACAGTCCTGTGGTTCCTTGTTAATATATGATGCAGGCCTGTGAGGGCGCTCTACTGTGCAAGAAGTCTTGCGAGTGCCTGCTCTCTCAGCAAGACAAGTTCTGCCGCGTCATGTGCGAGTACAACTGCGACAAAACTCTCTGAGGATTTTTCACTGTCAAGGACCCCGACGCTCTACAAGTACGAAGATCAGAAAACCAACCTTCCGGTATCAAAGTGGGGCTCAGGCAAGAACATGCGAGGTGGATTGTGATGGAGTGAGTGGTCACGAAGTGAACCCGATTTTAGAGCCATCTGCGAAATCAACCGCGCATTTGACTGAAACAAAAAGTCGAGCCTAGTACTCCAATAAATGCAATAAAACCTTCTAGACGCTATCTTCTGCACAACTCTAGTGCTCGACCCGTGAATGCGCCTTCAAAGCAAATAGGTATACCTTTGTGAAGCTTATCGCGCCAGGACGCCGCCTGTACTTCCTACCATGCGTGCGTGCTTTTATATCTAATCTTCATGTGTTACTAAAACTGTTCAATAAATCCTTAATCTTCAACAATAACTCTGGCACCCGAAAGGGCTTGCTGACAACATCATCCATTCCGCTTTCCCGCGCCGTCGCAATCTGCTCACCCCTCACGTTTGCTGTGACTGCAATAATAGGCACATGCCCTTCGATCTCGCCCTCAGCTTGCATACGCCGGATTTCCCGTGCGCACTCCAGCCCGTTCATCTCTGGCATCTGTAGCAATTAGCTTGTGTTCGTCGCTCTGCGCACGAACTTTTAGATTTCTTGACTTACCTCCCAGTCCATGAGAATTATAGACAGCGGTGGGCCGTCGGGCGTGTAGTATGCTGTCTTTTTGAGTTCGGTGAGCGCGAAGAATCCGTTATCGGCCGTCGAGACGACGCAGCCGGCTTTACGGAGCTGCTTGGCAAGAACCTTCTGATTGACGATGTTGTCTTCTACAACAAGGATGTGAAGAGGTCCAGAATCCGGTGATGGGGATTTCGCATCTTTAGATGCTGTAGCTGGTGATACCGCTGTACCTGGTGTCTTGGCCAGTATCTCCTCGGGCTTAGGCGGCTTAATGTCCATTCCTGATACTGATGCTGCTAAATCCTTATTCTTTTCGGCATGATCTGTACTCTGGCTGGTCAATGTTCGGTGCATGACTGGCCGGCTTGATGAGATGGTGCGTTTGCACTGAATAAAGAAACCGAAGGTGCTCCCCACGCCTGCCGTTGAAGACACGCCAATCTGCCCGCCATGTAATTCTGCAAGTTGACGCGAGATGAAGAGACCGAGGCCGCTTCCACCGTAGTGTGCGTGCGTACGTGGAGATGCTTGCGCGAACCGTTCAAAAAGCAAGTCTTTCTCCTCGGGCGTCAACCCACAGCCAGTGTCCCGAACCTCGACTCGCAGATAGAGTAGCTCGCCAATGCCCCAGTCTTCACCTGTTGTCATGTCTAGAAGAGGACCTTCTCTTGCAGGTACGAATTGAAATCTCTTGCCGTAGGTTTCAGGCTCAGCCGAAGTTGCACTGACATGCACCGAGATTGCTCGCTGCGATGCAGCTTGTGTGAATTTGATAGCGTTGGTGATCAGGTTTACCGTTATCTGGAGCAACCGACTTGGATCCAGTAGAACCCAGTCAATCCTGAGATCCTCCATAGACTGGTCAGGATAGAACATGAAGTCGATGTTCTTAGCCTGCACCTCCGGCTTGAACATGTTCATGGCGCGCTGGACGACTGCAAGCGGTTGCGCCGGTACTGGTGTGATGAGCAGTAGGTTCGAGTCGAGCTTGGAGACAGTCAGGATATCGTCCACGATAGACTTCTGATGTTGCACACATAGCGCGATGTTGTTAGCCGCTTCGATGCAGTCTGCTATAAGCTCTTTGTCCGTTTCACGGAACGTATGCTGGGCGAGAGTGTCTCGAATGTCATCTGAGCAAATAAGAATGGCAGAGAGAGGGTTGCGCATTTCGTGAGAAGTGATGCTGCATTCCTATTAGTTGACATGTGCGAACCGGTGGTGTATGCTTACTCGATAAATTCATTCTGCTGCCGTTTCGTTTCCTCGGCTTCTCGGAGGCGAGTCTCATGCAGCCCTTGTGCCCATTTGAACTGCGAAATGTCGGTGATGGACCCCATTATGCTTACTATCTCGCCGTCCAGATTTAGCTCCGGGGCAGAGTTTGCTAGAACCCAGAATGCTATGGGATTACCGCTGACATCACGAGGCTGTACATGGGGATTGTTCAGCCTGAGTTCGCGTGTGCAAGCTTTCTTGGTCTGCACAAGCTCTTCCCACATCTCCTGGCATGGCTGTACACTTTCTTCTGCCATTATGCCCAAAAATGAAAATTCACCATAGGCTTCTCTGGCATGTCCTGTCAATTCAAAGTATCGGTCATTAGCCTCCAGAAGTAAGCCCTCTGGACTGTAAAGGTACATTCCCAATGGGGAAAGCTCCGTCATGCGACGCATGCGATTGGTCTGCAAGACCAACTCACGACTCAGTTGCTCGCGTTGAATGTGAGCCAGCTCTGCGGCATTCCTGCTTCTTTTCATCTCGTCTTCAAAAAGAATAACGGACGCAAGTGTTGTCGCCAACTGTCTGTTGAGCATAGTCGCAAATGCCTTGTATTCTTCATCGTAGGCCCTACGAGGCTGCACGCCTATCAGTAAGAACGCGAACACCGTTTCCCCATTTGTTGGCCGGACAGGAAATATAATCGCTTCTTTGCAGGGATCTCCGTATCCTCTCCACGTGATACCTTCAAGCAACGCCTCCGGTAATGTCCCATCTCTTGTCTGAAGCGTTGTGGGTTCACGAGTCCGCATTGCCTCCCTGAATGCTGGGACGAAGCCTTCTTGGCTGCGCTTCAGGTCGAGTCTTCGTGGCGACGCAGGATGTCCTTCAGGAATACCAACCGATCCTTCCAATACGCAGGATTTTAGCGAAATTGTGCTGTCAGAGGAAGTGGACGCCGTATCCGCATCATCGTTATCAACGATCGAATACAAGAGTGCAAAAGGGACGTCAATAGTGTCGTGCTCGAGTCCCTCCAGACAGCGCTTCCAGAATTCTTTCACAGTGCGTGTTGAGTTAAGTCGTTCGCCGAGATATCTTAGCATGTGCATCCTTCTGTTGCGGACTATGTTGGAAGTTGTCTCAACAGGCACATTGTAGAAACCCAGGATCTTGTCAGTTCCGCCATACACGGGTGTAATGGACCATGAAAAAAATGTCTCCTCCAGATATCCAAATCGGTCGATAGGGAAATGGTCATTCTCTCTTCTTACTGCCTTCCCGGTAAGTGCGCAGCCCTGGAAGGTCGAGCTGATGCCGTCCCAGACCTCGGAAAATGGGCCGTTGAATCCAGTACCCATGAGTCCCGGATGCTTGTTTCCAGCGACTTCGATCTTGTAGGCTTCATTGTAGATAACAGACAACTCCTCGCCCCAAAACAATGCACTTGGAAACGGGCTTCGAATTACAAGATTGACGATCTCACGAAATGATGATGACCATGTATTCATGTCACCTAGCGGGGTGCTTGCCCAGTCAAAGCTCCGGATGAAAACGATGTGCTCGGTAAGAACCCCTTTTGGTTTTGCGATTGTGTAATCGGGTACAACATCATCTGGTGTTGATATCGTAACGGCAGGACCACTGCCTGCAAATCTCTTGCTGCTGGTATTAGTCAAAGTTGTGGAAGCTGATTCAGGCGTTGGGTAAGTGAATGGTGGTGAATCCGATGGCACTGTGGCAGCGGGAGCGGTCGTTTTGTGCGTCTTTGCAGCTTCAGAATCACGCTTGATAAGCCTAGGGCGTATTGGCAGTGCATCCGAGAGGTCTTTTCTGGGAATGTCGGATGCGCGATATAAGGCATTTCCGGAGATTATTCGCCATCTTCGGCGAATGGTGGAAGCAGTCCATAATAAGCCTTGATACAGAAGCGTGAGTGGGAAAGCATCTTTCAAGTTGTTAGATTTGCTGACGCTTGTGACCCAGCTTCGAAATTCATCGCGTGTTGCTGTGGTGGGGTTGCTGCTACGAACTGCCACGGAGGGCTCGGTGATGCTGTCCAGCAGCCGACTGTGCAGCTTTAGCGCTGCATTACAAAAGATTGGTTGGATTGTGCAATCTTCGTTCACAAAGTCTGGGTCCAGATCGATGACAAAGGTTGGCCGGGAGTCCTCGTCCAGCACTTCCTTCAGGCTGAGGCTGTCGAACTCCTGCAGTGCCATGGCCTCAAAAGCGCTCGATTCGTCTGGACTAAGCGTGCCATTCGAGGCTGTGGCGAACAGCGGTACGTCGTCCATGGTAATGATGTCGGAGTTCAATACAAACCCCTTTCTAGAAAGACGTGGGTGGAGGGTGCATTGTAGCGGTCGGTAAACTCAGCCGGTTTTTTTCGTAGTCGACGATCTGGGCAGTACCGGCTTGTTGACGCCACAAGCGCGACGTCAACACGACGGAGCCCTACCAATAGCTCTAACCAAGATTAGACTGTTACGCGTTGTATTGACAGCTTTGATGTTTCCACACCACCTCTTCGCGCGCTCTGAGGCCCTGAAGACATTGCCTTCGTCGTTTCCGTCGTTCCTGTCGTTCCGAATGTCTTAGGCCAGCACAGCCGCATACCAGCCAGATGACGTCGAAATTAAACCACATGCCATCGTTTCACTCACCAGGCAAAACGATCCGCGGGATCTAGAACCTCGATCGCGTCCATCCAGAAGATCGCGAACGCAGGACTGGAAACTCAACGCAGGGTCGATGTCAAGTATAAATTAGAATTGAGAGGACAGTGTAGAATTTGATTGATACATAGTGTATACAACAATTGCATAGCTGTCGGGCGATTGGGAGCGCAGCAATGGTATTCATAGAGTACGACTCGCGCTAGTAGGGTGACGTCACAGTCCGATCTCCGTGAATCGGTCACAGCCTTTTCAAACTTCCAACATCTACACTCCAGCCACCATCGAGCCCCTGATTCAACTCGTACGATTGTGCGTCATCGGTTCCCATTATCGTAACGCTCTTGATCTGCAACACTGTCGGGAAATTAAAGGTTCCCTCTGCCTTGAGCGTTGATCCGCTTAATGTGAACTTGATCTCACTCGTACCAGACTGCACGAGGCTCTCGCCGTCGTCGAGATACAGCGAACCGCTTGCACTACCGTCATTTTCAGGTGCAACAAGGAGCTCGAAAGCCTTGTCTCGAAGCGCTCTGGTTGTGTTTGCGCTCTCGAGACGTAAAGGTACAATGGATCCGCCGTGGACAAGGACTGGAATATCCGTCACCGGTACGTTCGAATATGTGACGGTACTCCCAGCGCCTTCTACAGCTTTGCGCGTGGAAAGATCATACCAAAACCCATTTGGTACATAAAATGAGACCGAGGATGAGCTCTCCTGCGTCACTGGGTTCACCATAAGAGAAGGGCCGTAGAAGAATTGTGTCTCGATCGCGTAGGTGTTAGCATCCTTGGGATAATGCATCCTATATGGTGTAAGCTCGAGACACTCAAGATTATTGACGTTACGTACCACAAAGGCGAAAGCATTGGAGTCCCGTCTACGGTCTGTTTGTGCATAGCAGTGTAGATGTAATCCAGGAGTCTGTACCGAAGGTCGATGGCTTTCTTCGCTGCAGCAGTAACCGACTCCCATCGGTATGCTTCCTGTGATCTAGCACCGGCTACATTGTGATTCCTGTAGAATGGATAGAAAGCACCCAGGACGGTCCATCGTGCGCAGAGATGCTCAGTGGCATCATTTAAGAAGCCGCAGACATCAGCACCCGTCTGTGAAGTGTCAGCCTTGGAGATATATGGAAGTCAGTAGAGCTCATACCATCGGAACCTGGAAGAACGCGACAAATTGAAGAAGATGACGGATGGAGGTCAGGTATTGGTCCCAGGCAGAGACATTGTCCCCTAGCCAGTGACCAACATAGCTACCAGCACCAACGAAGGTACTGCGGGTGATGACCATGGGTCGCTTGTCAGGTCGCCGCTTGAGCATGCTATTACGACTAGCCTCGCTCATCATTGTTCCGTACAGATTGTGTGTGTCATACTCGGTCCAGCCACCCGAATGAATGAGATCCGTCTGCGCAGTCTTGTTACTGAGACCACCAGCGTCATTCTTGATCTCATACGCGGGGAAGAGAAGATCTCGGTTTGGAAGGCCTTTCTTGTCCCCATTCGATTGCCGCGAAATGATGCCGCCAAGGTTTGCCGAAGTAGTCTTGTTCTGATCACATGGGAAGTCGCAGAAGCTTGAGGGCTCATTCATGTCGATCCAAAGTGCATCAATATCAACCCCGGTGTCTTTGTCGAAGAAAGAGGCGAACTCGTCATCCCAGTAGGCCTGCGTTTTTGGTGCAAACCAGTCTGGGAAGACTGTGGTCCCTGGCCACACTTCGCCTTTCCAGGGCACACCTGCGTTGGTTTTGAGGAATGCATCTGCAGCTATGCCTCGGTTGTAAGGACCGTAATCTTGAGCAGCAACAGCTGAAATTGTAAGTAAGGTGCGAAAACCCATGATCCTTGAGCTACTTACCCGGGTCGACCATAACGATGTAGTGCTGGTGCTTGCTGTGCAGACTGCTGACGAAGTCACGTACCTCAGCAAGTGGGAAGTTCTGGCCCAGCGTGAAAACTTTGAACTGATCCATGTAGTCGATATCTAACATCGTTAGAAAGTCTTCGTGTTCCAGTTGAGGTCTCAACGGTACCTGTCCACATAGTCTCCAGTGGAATACCAGCTGCACTGTAGTTTGCAACAACTGCTGCAACTTCACTAATGCTTTCGTAGCCAAATCTGCATTGGTGGAAGCCCAAACCCCAGTATCTGTTGTCGTATGTTGAGCAAATATGCATCTCGCAAGACTCGATTTTACTCACGGCATCATGGCAGCTTTCTCAGTGATTTCGCTATACTCGCGAGCAACATCAAATGGCATCGGTCCAGCCATGAAGTAGAGGTCAATGACTCCACCAATCGTATTGTACTCCAGGTACTGACCATTGTCATTGTTAATCTTGACGTCCATTCCATTGCTGTTGAGCATTAGCACGCCATGCGACAGTCCAGAATTGGCTCGGTGCTCGAAGTAAATTGGGTGTGTCCCATAAAGATTCGTTGTCATGGGTACAGCTCCAGAGTCGCGCGCCCAGAGGGTCCGGACATAGTTCGAAGTTGGCAGCCGTAATGCATCAGTGTGTTCGCCTAAGCCGTAAAGAAACGGATTATCCGGTAGGGACGTTCGTAGCCGTAAGTACTGAGTTTCGAACACAATTTTGGATCCCTTCGTACTGAAGATTACTTCATCATTGCTTTTGCGCGTCACTGTAAACGAAAATGGGGATTCCTCAACGATGACATCCAGCAATGCTGCATCAGAACCTATGGATCCAGATGGTCGTGGTACCACAAAATCTGGTATCTGGTACACCTGCTCGTCTTTGTCGTAGATCATTACATGGAGGCGGGAGTCTCTCTCATCAGTACTTGTAGTCGAGACATAAGGGGTCGCGTACCGGTTTGCCATTCTGCTAGGAACTTAAGGTCGGTCAAATCTTGGCTGTACAAATTGCAAGCTGAGCCAGCCAAAGTTAGATCAGCTGTGATGCTGTTGTCAGAACGTATGACGTTGCTGGCCCTGTAACCAGGACAGTCGTCCGCTCTTCTTAAGGGTACAGCCGTCCCCCATCGAAAGAAGGTGGCTCCTAGTAGGAATACACTTTGTAAGAATGTCGTTGCTGAGACTGGCATTGTGAGAGTGGATGTCAGGGAGCCATTGCCACGAGGAAGCCATGTCTGCTCTATATAGTTCACTAAAAATGCTCCTTAGCACTTGGTCTTTGCGATCAACATGATCGCGACAATCAACACGACATGTGCCAACTGTTCCACGACTCAGGGTGGATGCCGATCTTACAATTCGTCACGAGTGCATCCATCATATTCGAGGATACCATTGCTGGGGCCATGCAGGGCAAGCAGCTGTGCGTAGCTCGTGGTGCAACGCAGCTTCCGAATTAGGTCGTCGACGTGAGACCGGAAGTTGTGAGTGGTTGGCAACCTGGAAATATGCTGGAAGCTGCAATAGTGGAAGCTGCAATAGTGGTCTGTGGGAGGTCAGGACAATCCTGCTAAGCATTGGCGATGGGGTTATCCGGGGCTAGAGGTGATTTGGTGTAATCTTGTGGGGTAAATAACAGCCTCACGGGGCCACGTGCGAGCCTCGCCCATAAACCGTCCACACATACCTCTGTGCAACATCGTGCAACATCGTGCAAGGCATGCGATCGTTGCGATGCAAGACTCGGGGCCATACGATGCCTCTGTTGGCAAGTGACAAGTATCTGGTACTTTTGTTGTGCTCTCTGAGAGCACCCCGGAGATGTTTCATATAACAGATGCAATAATGTTACATTACCGTCCCTTCCACTCTACCCGCCCAAACGAGCAAGCTTAACGATGAACCAAAGCCATCCTTACCAGGAGGTCACAAGCCAAGATCAACAACACCAACTCACCCACTTATTCTCGCTCGTTCGGTCGACCTTCTAATAGTTGTCTGCACGTTGCAGCAGCTCGTGCTGTCACGAATGCCGTTACCACTTCTGCGACGTCATCAGAGCACTCATCTGCCGGTAAGGCTCAGCCTGACTGGCTGCAGCCTCATGCCCCCTTGCAGTGCTAGCAACACCTTGGTTGCTTGTTAGACTGGACAGGTCACAAGGATACATTTGCTTTGCCATGGATTCAGGGATGTACAGGCAGGCCAAACCCTACTTTGCCAGCTTTCTCTCGGCGCGCGGAGAAGAAGATCTGGGGTCAAGATCGAACGGGACGGATCAGCATCCGCCAGCTGTAGGGTACATCACGGTGATTCTGCAATGTAACGTTTGGTAGTCAATCGGCCAGCGGGTGATTACCATCTGTGAAGGTCTCTGTGCGATCAGACGACACAGTTGTTCGTCACGCGGCTGCGAACACCACATCGTGCCAGCGTTCCAGAGGAACAGTCCTGCGTCACTCAACAAGTTTGCAACAACTTATTCCTCTTTGGAACCTCAGGGGGGGCTGTGCTTCAATAATGGACGAAGATCTTGGAAGAGGTGAGCTCATTCCGACCGCTACACAATCTCGGTTCGAATTGCCTCGGTCGTTACCTAATATGCTCAGATCGCGTGCAAAGATAGATTCGGGCTGCACCCTCGGAACCGACTGCCCAAAATATGATGCCCATCGGCTATTGCATTACACAGCATTATACTTCAACATTTTAAGTAACTGACCAGGCTTTCTTCAACTTCCCCTTTCGTATCCTAAGTTTCGCATGTTGCTAGAAGAACCTCGTCTCGTGTAGCCCGCTCTCCGCATCGATAACACGATAGAAGATTATCTCCACCTGTGTGGCTGACATCGGCCAAGCAATTGGTCACCAAATTGACATTCAATCACAACTGACGATCGCGCCTTGACACGAGTTCTTCGAGGAAGGGATACTGCTCCATCATGGACCCCAGGAATGTGCATAATGCCTCGACTCGTAGCCTGGGAGACTCGTAATATTGGTTTGATGAGACACAGCAAACTTCCTACCCGGTGATTGGATTCCGGTGGAACGCCTAGTCGAAAGTCTCAGTTTATGCCCGTTTATTGGTACATCGCATGCTTGCCCTCGGTCTTCATCGGTTGAGAAGCCACTCGTTGGACCGAATCCTGGCGTCCTTTGGTCGGCGCTCGAGACCTTGGTGCCCCCACTGGATGCGCTGTACGTGCTTCACCCGACCACGATCTTGTAGGTTTCGGAAGCCTGGACTCCCTTTCGGATGCTGGAATGGAAGCCCTAAGACTCTTCTCGTTCACCTCCCCCAAGTATGTGGGCTGAGGTCCGTTCTTGGGACTTGGTGTCGAGTCGTGTTGACTGTCGGTTATAGGCTCAGACTCCTCGAACTGTACCGTGTCTGTTGGACACGAGAGACTGGTTGGATAGGTCCGAGGTTTGGGGGGATGGCAAATCAGATAATCTGTACTGACCCGTGGAAACTCAGACGGCGAATTTCGCTTGACACTGCCAGTGTACGGATCACAGAACTCTGTGATATGCTCCTCTTTCTGTGTATGTGTCACCCATGTCCACTCTTCTTCATTTGTGGCCGCCATCACCTCTTGCTCTACTGGTAGCTCAACGGGCTCTGTGACGGTTGTTGAACCAGCTGCATCTTCACGAACCAGGAAATTACCTTCGCCTCTGAGCTCCTTGTACTTCTGGTTCATGGTCTGTTCTACCACATCTTGGAAAGGGTCGAAGGCGCCTTCCATTGAAGTCTCTTCCTGCCTACGCTCGGAGAGAAACAGCTGCCACTCAGCCATGAGCCCTTCCGCCCTCGACTCCACTGGTGGCTTGTTTACACTTGAACGCAGTGCTGCCAGGACCGCGTTCGAAACCCTGCTCCCTGCGCGTCCAAAGGTCCTTTTGAAAGACGCCTTGCGGCTGAGCTTGGAAAGCCGTTTGGGAATAGCATTATCTCGGAAAACGATGTCAAGGTCTTGTTCCGACCTTATGCTATCACTTGATTTATTTCCTTCCTGGATAATGTCAGTGCTGATTGACCAATTGGATTTCACAACTCACCGCTCCCGCCATTATCTGGTCCATGGCAACCGCGCAAGATTGGTCTGGCATAACGGGCGTTAAAGGCCCCGTCGCCTCAGTAGTAACTGATGGCTGCCGTAGTGCGATCATGGATGCTGATCGCTGCACTCCAACCAAAGCTGGCTGGGTTTCCACAACGACTTCCTTCATCACGCTGATAGACGCTATGGGCTGCAGTGCTTGGCTAGCAGCTTCCAAGGTGTGCGGTCGCCTCGCTGAGTACTCTAGATCAGCTGCAGCAACCATGCTTTGCCAGTTGTGCGGGTTCTCAACCTCAGGAAGAGGATGTGGCTGTTGCATCTCAACTGGCCAGTGGTTTGCAAGAAGACCATTATGTTGTGGCATGGCGTGCTGATCAATCTCGTTTACTCGGCTCCAGTCATCTGTGGCGGTCGAGTTCACCGTATGTCGTTTCTGACTGTTGGAATAATACGTTTAGCTTAGAAAGTTTAGGTGGGATGTTCAGGAGTTGCATACTCGCGGGACCTTCGATGCGCATCATTTTGCATCCCATTAGATGTGACATGGGAATGTCGTCGGTATGACATCGTCTCTCTTCTTGAAAGCTTAAAGGGGGACGATAGATCAGATCAGTTGAAGAGAATGATGAGAAGGTCAAAATACTTTAGTACCAATTAACGTTTCCGCACGTTCAAATGACAGGGCAACAATGAAACAGCTCAGCGTTGCCAGCGCCCTTGACATGGTTTATACTTTACACAATGCAGACTGCCCCTCGCGTAACCTAGCTTTCCACCTCTGGGGGATCCGTGGTACTACAGATTCAGGGACATCATGACGAACAGAATACATGTTGAATGCCCAACCAACTGCATTCATCAGTACATCCCAGAATCTGCCATCACACCCACGAGGATAGGAGGATGCGCTTTTGCCTATGTTGACAACCACCCGTTCTGATGTAGAAACAAAACTGCATTTCCTCCACCCAGACTCCAGGCAAATTTTTGTAGGCTGGGGGGTTTAGAGCCGTTGGCTTCAGTACCATGGTACCTGTGAGACCGCCTTTGTGAATATGCATACACCAATACCGTCCTGCGAGATATTGCTAATCTGTATTTTCATTGGCATCACTACGATTCGGGTGTAAACGCTGAACACGTTAGAGCAATGCCGGTGGAAATTATTGTTTACACTATGTATGCACTAGATTCAATTATATATGGCGTTTCCTGATGTAACAGAGGGTATCATTGCACTCGCCAACGTCTTACATGACGTTACAGCAACCCAACTTCTTGAGCAGCTTTGGCAGACCCTTCCGCACCATCTGCTCCACGTCGTCGTTCTGGTTGTTTTGCTGGTTTTGATGCTGGCCGCCATGCTGCTGTCCATAGTTTTGCCCACCATGCTGCTGACCGCCATGCTGCTGGCCGCCATGCTGCTGACCGCCATGCTGCTGGCCGCCATGCTGCTGACCGCCATGCTGCTGACCGCCATGTTGACCGCCCTGTTGCTGCCCAGGGTATCCACCGCCACCATACTGCGGATGCTGCGGCGGCGGAGGCATGCTGTGCACGGCGCCGCCCTGGAGGTTCACGTAGATACGGCCCTCATTTTCCTCAGTTTGATACTGCAATCCAAACTCACGACAAACTTGTTCGACCCTAGGCTTAATCTTCTGCACATGATTACGGCTGTGATTCCCTTTGCCTACAATAACGTGCAGGTGATCTTCACCCCTGCCTCTTGCGGCCTTGATGCGCTCCTCGAGCACATCCTCGGCCTCCTCGACGAACAGGCCGTGTAGGTCGATGGTATCGTCTTGCACACGGCCATTCGCATTGTTCTCACGGAAGATATAATCGCGCGCTTGGCGATTGTATTGCTCCATTTTGGCAGCGTGCTGTTTTCCCTCTTCAGACAGGTCGTGGGCGCGCGCGCCATCACCGGATTCGTAGGCCTGGTGGGCGCGATCGAAGCATGAACCGCGCTTGGCTGCTTCCTGTCGGGCGAGATCACGGAGGCGATCGTATTCTGCTTCGGCATCGTTGTTGGAGTGATTGAGCGCTGAAAGATATTAGTTGCTGTTGGAGTGGGAGTGGTCATAAGCGTACAGCGCGCGCCCATTGACATCATTTCCATGGCGGCCATATTGAAGCGATTCCCTGATAAGGATGTCTGAAGCAGCACAAGATGTATAAGTAGATGGTGTAAGGATGTGTTGCTGTTCCTGAGCAACGGCAGCACAACGCTCGGCTCGGCGCTAAAGCGGCTGAAAGCAAACAAGCTTGCGCAGGGCCCAGATCGCCGGGGTTCGCGATCATTTCACGATCGCGCACCTGCACTGGGTAAGGCCACGAGGCAGTGCATGCGTTGGATGCACCGTAACAGGGAATGTTGATATTGGCTGAACGGGATGCGTTCGGGAACAATCTTGTCGCAGAGACACCATGGGTTGTGTAGCTGCAAAATCAGAACCGTATCTTGGGCCCGACGAAGACGATGACGAAAGCCAGCAGCCAAAGCCCGCCGATCATTGCATAGAGCTTCATGCGATCCCACCAGCCCTTGCCTTCAGTCATGCGCCTGAGTGTACCCATTCTTTGGCTGGCGGCGTCCATGTTGATTTGGTTCTTATCCAGGCCTGATATTGCTCGGTCCACAACGCCTTTGTCGCCCTCGATGGTATTACTGAAATGTATCGACTGTGCTTTGAGCTGCTTCGCCATTTGAAAGAGACTCTCTGTTAAACTCTCTTGCTCATTGCGATCATGCGACAGTAGCGCTTCTGCATTTGCTAGCGAGGTATTGCTTGTCGTTGTAGTCGCCTTGGCTGGATGCAGAGAGGTTCCTGACGCTGTCTGAGTTCCTTCTGCTTCTACTGCTTGTCCTCTCCGCCGAATCTGCGAAGTCAAATTTCTTGCAGCGTTCTGAAGTGCCTCGTTGCTCTCTCCCTCCTTCGACGTAATATCGAGCCCCTCGTTCGCCTGTATCCTTGGCGCATACGAGGGGAATTGGTCTTCGTCTTCGTCGGAATCCACAGAATCCTCTGACTCTGTGTCATCTAGCTGACTGAGTTCGTATATCCGTTGGTTCAGCTGCTTTATGATCTCACGATTCTGCTGCAAATCCGCTTGCAGCGCCGACTTCTTCGACTTAGAGGGCAGCGAGGAGGCCGAGTGCTCGAGGTTCAGAAGAAGAGTGCGTGCATGCTCAATATTCTAGACCAAGTCAGCAATCAGTCTGACAGTCTTTACTACGTAGAGCGTGTGGACTTACAGCACTGACACGCGCACGCTCGTAAGGCGATTTTCTAAGCTGTGCCGAAGGCTCAACAAGGACAGTATGCTCCAGCCTTGACAGCAACCGACCCAGGTTTATAGGTGTTGCGTCAGGAAACCCTGATGGCGATCGGGACTTGGCAGTGGCCATTGCGCAATGTCGTGTTACGTTGTTAAGCCTGTGCAAACAGTGTGCTTGGTAGCTGTATTTATGGTGCGCTTGTAGATTCGAGTGTTGATGTTCACGGGAAGCAACGTCACAGTTCGCGACTCCAACAAGAGCTAATCGTTAGCTCCTGCTACCCCACACTTGGTCAATACTCAACCTGAACATTGCAATATGATTGTATGCTATATTGTTTGCAGTGTCTTACGTCCAGGCTGTCCTTGAACGATGAAATTCCATAAACCGAATGTGAAATGTATTTTACATGATAATTGCCTACGCCTGCTGAAAGCATTCCACAGAATCATCCGTGCCATACGAAACATAGAACTCGTCTTCTGCTCAGAGATTGAGACGGTTCGCATTCACCGGTATATCGTTTTCAACCACGTAGGGTTGTGGTATCACGTGGCTCAGAAGCCTTTGGTGCAGCCATCTTCGGTGCTGGAGGACTTCCAGAAGGACCGCGAGTAAAGCTGTGAAGAATGTAAGTGTGCGGGTACTATATCTGCGTAGGCAAGACTTACTTGTTCCACATCGTTCCCAGGAAGCCCGGCTTTGCGTACGCATCTTGAAGTGACGAACGTCTCTCAGTACTTGCTGGGTCGGTGGGTCGTTTGAGCATCTCAAGGTTGCCAAAGCGCTGGGCGGCGGACGACTGCGAGATATCGAATCAGTACAGGAACATTATGACCCGAGTAACCATGCGATTGACGTACCCTGCGTCGTGCGTCTGGAGAAGAGGGTTCGGTCATCGAACTATCCGAACCTCGACGCTGAGCGTCGTCTTTTGGGGCATCTGGCATGGCTGGAACGGTGTTGTCTCCGAAGACCTTGTGGCTCTGGCTGGAGTATTTCTGGTGAAATGGCGAAGGCATGGCGGTATCGGCCGTAGAGTTTGAGTGCTTATTATATGACTTGGGGTAAGTGACGAAGGAGCAGCTGTGAATGTCTAATGACACCAAAGTGAGCAGCAGCCGTAGTAAATAAACCCCTCTCGAGCTGAGCTGAAGCCTCTCGAGAGCAGCTCCGATCGCGTGTCATTCGAGCATTACGCAGATGATGCGTGATCGTACCAATCAATGATGGCATAACGCTTCCCCGCACTCGCCCACGCTGTTGGACCCTGAGTCTGTAGCAATGGGACGACTTGAGTTAGTGAGCATGCCTGGCACGCTTTGCAATGGCATGACCGTCGGAAGGTTCGACAAATCAAAGGCTTGAAAGGAAACAGATCCTCCTTAACTGTAACCGCATGCGGCCGTTCTGGGCTTCATCAACCTGGAGCCGAACGCAGGGCTGAGCTCACTGAGGCTCAAAGCTTTGACACAGTACCTCAATAATGGCATACATGAGCCTCATAGACTCCTCCAAGAGATCGAGCAGCGCTGGTACAAGTGTTACGATCGCACTAACTCTTCTTGCAAGCATGCGGGAAGCGGATCCGGCCCGACTGATGGTGTGGTGAGTGATTACCACTGCGGAGTTTGAGATGATGTGATTGGAGTCGACAAAATGGCTTTTAGAAGAACGGGTCGAGTAAACTTAGATCCCCCAATGAGACCGTGAACTTACTCGCGGGACGTATGTAGGCACAGGGTTACGGGTTTGAGGATCACGTGCACACTGAAGCTCAGGTGTTGATCGGGGATCTGACAAATGGGAAGCGCCTCATAACTCACACGTGCATGTGGATTAAGTGTTTCCCGCTGCGTAATGCTTTCCAATATTCTCGATGACGAGTGATGCACGTGCCGTCAAACAATTCCAAGCTTGTCTGCGCGCGGGTGCAGCCTTATTCGAATATCATCTCTTGTGTTCCCATATCCGCGTCTCACAATAGATTCTCAGATCGTGTCGATTTCGTCATGGTGGTGCAGTAGTGATTGAAATGTGTCGCTTGCTCTCGATGACCAAACTGGCGATGGAGGAGAATGATGTCACTGAACGCCAAGGCATGGCATTTGCCGTCGGGGGTTGGAGCTCCGTCGCTTAGCGACACGACCTTTCTCTGCAATTTTCTTCGCGTTCTCAAGCCACCTCCATCATGTGCACCCTTCACAACTCCGCAGGCTCTGCTCGTCCGACCTGTGCTGGACAATATTCTCCGCCGATCATGCCCACCTGCTTATGATTCAACGACACTGCGAACGAGTCGCAGTGATTGAGTAGCGCTTGGGGGATGCGCGCAGCTATGTACGGCTCCTGAGGCTCGCAGTTGGGCAGCAACGCGGCTTCAGGTCAGTGATCTTCAGGGACCGGCTGGGTCGACGCGAACCTTCTCTGGCAACTGCTCGGCAACATCTGAGAGTCGATCATCCTGTGATTGACTCCAGGTCAAGAACTTCCGTCCGAGTTCTCGGCCAACACTCATCTTTGATGCAGCCGTACCACGCACAGATTCAAAAGGTATGCTACAAATTTCAACATTGCTATCACGCACACCCTTTTACATGATGATACACCTTTCATAAGCATAGTTCAGCCGAAGGCCTACTAGGTCATTGTGGAAACAAATCAGCAACGTCTTTCGCTCCTATCTGATTAAACACAAATCTGTTTGCACAGCCTACTCTGCGGAATGAAAGCTGACATACAAACAGGACTAGAACATAGGTGTGATCCACAAAGTTTAGTGTGCGAAGAAGGTATTCCTCAATTGGTTTGGTACAAGACCCTGAGGAACATAGGCGTTGTTCCTTCAACGTCCTGTCATCGCTACTGAACCTGTTGTGTGAGGTTGTTCAACTACAGCCTCCGACGATTTGGTACAACAGTGTCTGGAAGCGTACCCCATTCATTCGTCGTTGTATGCTGTGTTCCCTTCTGCAGCCACCATCATGTCATGAGGCGCTGTCAGATTGAGCCTCGCCGTGAACATGGACGACTCCGCTGCCGGGTAATTTGGTGAACACAGTTTCTTGCCTCGGTGCGTGATTTGATGTGCCGGACCGGTTGGGAAGCAAAAGCAATCTCAAGTGAGCTCTGATCCAGTGATCCTTGTAACGTAGCAGCAGACCCCGCTCATCCAAATCGCTATCGTTGAATCGCAATTTGTCGGCGGCATTGCTCCGCCGCGCGTCTGTGTTTGCAGATCTGATGCAGAACGAAAAAGAAGTCCGTGTTGAACTCCTCCGTACGCGCAAAGAAAAAAGGTTGAATCTCGGTAGGTTTGCGCCAACCGCGCGCCGCATGCCCCTGGGCGCGGTTGGCGGTCCGTCAACGTTGATCCTTTCCGCTTTGCGGTCCTAAGCACTTCAAGTGCGACACGGCCCTGATCCGCAGCACTTCGAAGTGGAAGAGATTGTCTGTCTTCCCGTATCATCACTTGCAATTCGCCGAGCAATATTCGGCGCTTCTCGCAAAGAGGGGATCCCTCTTACGTGTTCGGTCCGCGCAGGGTCATAAGAGTGTGACTGCCCCTCGACCCGGGCGCGAATTTGCAACCAATCCTGTCCGGAAAGGCCGACAACCGTGGACTGCAGCAGGATTTTGGACGTGGGATGGCCTCATACCGTATCAAATTTGGACGCTAGCCTGGATTTGGTTACCACTGCTGCGTTGTCACTTCCTGCCCAGGAAGCGAACCGGTCAGCATCTCCTGCCCACATTTGTTCAACTCACTTCCCTCCCCTCCTCAACTCAACTTTACCGTACTCGACCAAAATCGCCATCACTTGCACCGCTATTACGACACTAGATTCGTGCGGCAACCACCAGCCTTCTACCTCATCAACAAGATCTATCAGAGCCCTCGCTCAGGATGACAATTCGGAGCCCAGACGGAGCCTTTACCAGGTACTTACTGCCCAATGGTTTTCCATATTGTCTTGTTTTGCTTCTGGTTCTATTTTCTGTTTAAAATATTCTGTTGCGCCCAAATCATGTATGCATGTTGCGTTTGATGTTCTCCTTGCGTTTCGCCGCCATTTAGCAATCCAGGCTACAGGAGCTCCACATGGACATCTGCACCGCTAGGACAAACCCCCAATGGATTTTCCGTTTCCAATGGATCCTCGGAGACATACGTTCGTTCACCCCTTCCCGGCTGGCTGAGGACCAATTTCCCAGTGGACTCTGCCAAAGAGTTCAGCGGCACGTAGACACAATATCAGAGCAGTACTGCGCTCTTGTTTCGGCAACTCGATCTCTCGGTACACCGAGTTCGGAGCTTCAAATTTAGAGCTTTCGAAAAGTCGGTGAACACGCCGTGGATCTCAGTGATTGACCACCGGGCGGTTCTCGCTTCCGGCCGCGGATCATCCGACATCGCTTCGCAGCAGTGCCAAGCAATATTCGTAGACATGCATCGCCCAAAGAGCAACGTCGTTCAATTATGTTCTTGTTCGACTAAGCCTGCAACATTGGACTTTGCCGTCGCTGGATCCTCTCGACCCTGGAATGATGCCAACCCCTGGGTCTTATTGCTGTCCGGCATGCCATGGGAGGTCTACCCACTAGGATGGAGGACGCCTGTCCTACACGCCCTATGGATTCTAATAGCAGACGGACCGACCACCTAGTGTCGTTTGAGAGAACAATTTGGAGAGGGAGAAAGTACGTACAGAAGGCTCAAGCATGCCTATCCTGTCTGTCCAACCTCATTTGATCGTTGAAACTGACTTGATGCGGTGTTGAAGGATGTGGCCAATCTGTAAAACAGACTCCACACCAATGCTGGCCTAACGGACGCGGACCTCTCTCCTGACTGGAATACATCGACATTGCTCTGCCGAGCAGCCACTTACTGGAGGTCTGGATCATCTAATTCGTAGGTTCCTGCTCGCACATGGCAACGACCCTGCACCTGGCTGTCAGGCCACGACGCTGCCTGCACTTGGTGCGTCTTCCCCCACACACTCCATAACCGAAATGTGTACTAACTTTGACTGCAGACTGGGCTCCGGAGCACTAACACGGCGCTTTCATTTGTTATGAATCTGTTTTCTACACACTGCGATTTGGTTTAGGCACTAACCCCTGCGTTCAGCGTATCACTCTTCGACTCACCACCGGAGGCTGATTTCTATATTTCAAACATCACCGAGTGGAGAAAAGACATCCCCACACCCCCTGGCTCTGGGCAGGACCTTTCTTTTTCTTCAGACTTCCAGGACATGCACAGCACTGAGCTCTTTGACTTCAAGGATACTGCCTCCCAGTGCAGCATGGACAGCGCATACCAGAGCCAGACTAGCGCAAGCCAGCGCGGAACCAAGAGACCACAGCTCTATTCCCAGGAGAGCCAGAGCACAATGGGTGCACAGCTCGTTAGCGGCGATATCTACTCGCCGTCAATGAGCTCGGATAGCTACAACGCCTTCCAGGATCTAAACCAAATGCAACTTCCCGCTGCCTGGGACGCCCAGGAAGGATCCATGGGATTTGCTAACTACTCTAATGGGCAGGACTTTCCGCTCTACTCGACGTCGACCGCCTCGCGATTCAACCCCACTTCCGCAGTCAACATCTGGGGCCCCATCAATTCGCAATTCCAGAACGTCTCATATAACTTCACATCTTACCCCACAGACTCGAACGAGACAATGTTCAACACAGCAGCGCCTGTTCAGCAGTGGAGCAGCGCGCGCCCCACAACCGTACGCAGCTCATCATCATACACTGCACATGGAGCCTCGCGACGCGCTTCCTCCAACGATGTAGGGTTCAGTGCATTTGTCGCTTCTCCAAGCACAGCAAGCGTACAGCTGCCTCAATCTGTCGAGTCTGAGCAAACACAGTCACAATACGTTGAGCAGAGGTAGGCAGTATAACACCACCATGTGCCAGCTTGACCTAACAGTACGTAGGAACGATACCGAGGAGAGCGCTAGCACCTCCCTTGCACCACAGTCCCTCAATGGCCAGGAGGAAGTCCAGTCTCCCATTGACGCTACCGAAGCTACGCTCGAGGAAGAGCGCACGAAGGTTGCCCGTAGCCACATTCTCTACCAGCAAGGCCCTGACAAGGACGGTAAATACCGCTGCCCCGAGGAGGGCAAGCCTGGCTGCACCCACAAGCCCACACCTTTGAAGTGCAACTACGACAAGTACGTCGACTCGCACCTGAAGCCGTTCCGCTGCAACAAGAAGACTTGTGTGGGCGTCCAATTCTCCTCCACCGCTTGCCTGCTCCGCCACGAGCGCGAGGCTCACGGCATGCACGGACACGGTGCCAGGCCCCACCTCTGCCACTTCCAAGACTGTGAGCGCGCTGTGCCTGGCCACGGCTTCCCTCGCCGTTACAACCTTTTCGACCACATGAAGCGCGTCCACCAGTTCGAAGGTCCAACCACTGAATCCTCCCCACCTACTATGCAAGGTCACGCGCTGCGCAAGCCTGTGTCTCGTAAGCGTAAGGCATCATCAGATGACATGGTTGAGAAGCGCCAGAAGGTCATTAAACTCACTGCTGAGCAACAGCTGCAGCAGCGCCGCGACCAGCTCACCCAGGACTTTGTGAGCAAGAAGCAACACATCATCGACTTCCTCACCAACCTCACTGGCCCTGACGAGCTGTCCGATGACCTGAAGCTTAGCCAAGACGTCATGGCTCTGCACGAAATCAGCACCAAGTTCAGAAGCAGCTACGGCGGCTGAATGAAGCTTACAACATCAGTAGACTCTGGTCTGCTCGACGCCTGAGTAAGGTTTGTTTCGCGCTCCGGATCTTCTCGACATCCTTATTTTCCCAACTGCCTGGCATGTTTGTACCCTACATGCCTCGCATCTTATAGCTTTCTCCACATGCCTGGATGGATCTCCCGCCCCAGCGGATGTTGGCTTCCCACATGCCGGATGGATGCCATTCCCTGGAGGATTGCCCACAGGATATGTCCCTGCCGTGGACTGGATACCATGGACACCTGGACTGCTTGAACGCGCTGCGTGAGAGCTAGCTTGCCCTTCGGGGGTAGAGGGACAGTGGTCCCGCTCATTGCATCAGGAATGGCATGAGTGTAGATATGGGTGATACTTGAATTGGCTTTTATTGATGCTTACTGGAGTTGATGGTTACTTGTTTGTTTTGAGATTGTATGTAGCTGTTGGAAGGATTGCATAAAGCATTTGTCATGTAACGATATTGATCTGCTTGTCCTTGTCAAAAGGGACGACAGTTGGTGTCAAAGTTGTGTAGTTAATCCCCGTCAAAACGGGTTGGGTAGAAGAAACTGCGCTTTCGTTATCACATCAATCCTCGACCTTTGCCTATGTACTTGGACGCATGCTTGACGTCGACTGACTGCGGTTCGAGCGACCTGTTCGGTGCTTGTTCCAACCACCATGTGCGTCGAAATTGATTGTGCCTCCAAGCTCTCGCTTCCATGCGTGGTAGCTGTTAATGCTCTCTACCTCAGGTCAACAGAAAGCCGACCAGCTGTGCAAGCCATACGGCAAGTAACACTCCGCGTAGCGCCGCTCCAATACCTGAGTGCATCACAGACGGTCTCAGACGCTTACAGTGGGTTAACGCATGGATGCCAAGACATGCAAGTGCGTACCGTCCATACATCTTCACCGAGACATTCCCAAGGACCACAAGTCATGTCGTGCATCAAGTAAACGTGATTAACATGTATGCCATTTGTCCCTTCCTATGCAATTTGTGGTATCATAGCTCGGCTCTCACGCCGTCTCCGCGCCCTCCGCTCCCCTCTGCACTGCACTGCACAGCAGCAGACCTACTTCGCCTCGATCTCCTTGACGATGTCGGCCTTGAGGTCCTCGGGCTTCTTGGTGCTGGCCCAGCGGCCCTTGACCTTGCCGTCCTTGCCAACAAGGAACTTCTCGAAGTTCCACTTGACGCGCTTCAGGCCCATGAGGCCGGCCTTCTCGTTCTTGAGCCACTCGAAGGTGGGGTCTGCGCCGTCGCCGTTGACCTGCAGGGCGCGTTAGCTGGAGTGATATGTTTCTTGGGGAGAGGAGAGTGCGCACGTCGATCTTGCCCAGGATGGGGAACGAGACGCCGTAGTTGAGCTGGCAGAACTCCTGGATCTGGTCGTTGCTCCCGGGGTCCTGGCCGCCGAACTGGTTGCACGGGAAGCCGATAATCTCGAACTGGTCGGCGTACTGCGCCTTAAGGTCCTTGTACAGCTTCTCGAGGCCGGCAAACTGCGGTGTGAAGCCGCACTTGGACGCGGTGTTGACGACGAGCACGACTTTGCCGTTCAGCTTCGACAGCGGGTACTCGGTGCCGCGCTCTGGGAGGTGTTAGTCGGGTCTGGCGGTGGGCGGGAGCTGCTCTGTGCAGGAGGGGCGGGGACATACTGTCTTTGGGCTTGAAGTCGAAGAAGGAAGTTGCGGATGCCATGACTGTTTCGTTGCTGGTATTCCAGAAAGTGCGTTTAGTTGTGTGTGTAGGAGTGATGCTCAAGGTTCGGCGCGTAAGTGTAGATACCGTATGGCAGGGTCGTGTTGTTATAAACTGTCGCTCTTGCGCGCCTCGTCTCACGCCTGTCGCGATGCGCGGGGCACATTTCGCCGCTCGGATCATGTCATGTGAAATCCTGCAAAATCCCCCCATCATAATCCCTATTCGGCGTACAGGGCCGCAATATCTTGCTTCTGGGCCAAGTCTGTATTACCCAGCTTACGAACTCCGCTGGCTCGATTTGCGATTCGTCGGGGTCTACGAGTCGAAGCCTCGGTCGCAGCGGACGAACTGCGGTACACGTCTGTGCGCGATGACGTTATTCGTCGTCCACGCGGCGTAGATGCTGGATTGGGCTGTCTACGGATGGTGGATGGGTTTAGATCCGAAAGGCTACCTTATTGTGCAGGTACGCCGAAATAGGCCGATTATGCTTCGTGCGATGGAGGCTGATAATGAATCACAAAGCAGACGAGTCTCGAACTACATACGGAGGCCTCCAAGACAGTCACTCGAAAAGCAGATGCTTTCTGTGGGTATCTCAAGATTTACATGCATCGTCTATTTTCCTGACCCTTGTGGTCCATCCTATGCTCGCTAAGGAACAATTCCTCCTCCGCCGTTGTACATGCAACGCAGTAGTATACCATCCGTCTTCACATGCTCATATATCGTCGTCGTCGTCATGAAAGCTCCTATTGGTACGCTTTGATGCTTCTGGAGGTTTCCAGTGCGGCCGTTCAAGCGTCTCCGCTGACGATCTCGTTCATCTCTTGGGTGGTCTTGCCAGCGCGCGAGCTCTTGACGACCTTCTGGATCAGCTCTTCGACAGCATCCCAGTCGCTCGTGTCGATGGGTACGAGGTCGGTCTTGAAATAGGTTGCGATGGCGTTCAGCTGCGACCAGCTTCGCTTATCGTGCACAAAAGTGAGAGCGACACCGACACGGCCGAATCGTCCGGTACGTCCGATGCGGTGCAGATACGTCTCGGGGTCCGCGTCAATGCCATTAGCCATGGTGGGAACGTCCTAGGGCATGTTAATAAGACGTATAGCACAGCTGTGAGCTCGTAACTTACGTAGTTGATGACCATTGTCACGGACTGCACATCTATCCCACGTGCGAGAACATTCGTCGTAATCAGCACCTTGGCCTCACCCGACCTGAAACGGTCAATGATCCTGTCACGGTCGGGGCCTTCCAGACCACCACTGAGCTGGGCAACCTTGTGTCCTTCCGCTTCCATGCGTTGCTCGAGCTCTTCGGCGGTCCTGCGGGTTCGGACGAAGATGATTGACGAGGCCTGGGTCATGAGGCCGTAGAATTTCAACAGCGTCCCAAACTTATCGTTGTCCTTGTCGATATCAATGTAAAGCTGCTTGATACCTTCAATCGTCAGGTCTTCGTGGGCCAGGGTGAGGACGTTGGCTTTTGGCGCGAAGCGATTGGCGTAGGAGATGACGTTCGGGGGGAAGGTCGCAGAGAACAGTACTGTCTGGCAGTCCTTGGGAAGCATCCTACGTTGGTCAGTATGAGGAGTGAACGGTATGCGCTGACACTCACGTCTTGACACGAGTGCACTGCTCGCCCAGGCCTTGCTGGTCAAGCATGTTGTCGGCCTCGTCCAGGACCAGGATCTTGATGCCCGTGGCGTCGATCAACCGCCTTCTCAGCATATCTGTAACAGTTCCGGGTGTGCCAACAAGGATGTGCGCTTCGTACTTCTGACCACGTCTCGACGGGTCTGGAATGGCCGCCATTGTCTTCAGACCGTTCATGAACTGGCCCATGTGTTGTATGACGCCCAAGATCTGGCGAGCGAGCTCTCGGCTTGGTGCGAGAACCAGAGCCTGCGGCCTCAGCTGCCCGAGATCGACACGCGACAGACAGTTCAGAGAGAAAGCAGCGGTCTTGCCGGTTCCGGACTGCGACTGCGCGATCATGTTCGTGGGCGGGTCCATGAGCAGCAGTGGCAGGGCTTTCTCCTGGATCTTGGATGGCTTGCGGAAGTTCATAGAACGAATGCCCTGCAGAAGGTCCCCGGAGCTGCTCACGTCAGTTCACTGTGATGATGGGTGGAGCGTCGCCAACTTACAGCCTGAGCTGCTCGAATGTCTGGGCAGAGAATAGAGGATTGTTTGGGTCGGCTTGCATGTCTGCGAGCTTCACCTCGACGTTGAACTCAGTCTCGACCATAGTAGAGCCGTTTCCTGGGGGTCCACTGCCGTCGGCCTGGACGTCCGCGAGCGAGCTTTCCTCTGCCGGCGTCTCCTCTGCTGGAGTCTCCTCGGCCGGAGGCGCTGCGGTGGGTTCTTCGGTGGACGCCATGGTAGAGAGTAGGGGTGCTGTGGTCGAGCGCGTCTGTGTGCGAGTGTCGCAGGCTACAGCGGGAGCGGGCGCACTGAAGAGGGCAGGCGAGGTCCAACAATGGCGCGGACAAGGCAATTGCGTGGCGTTGGCGGCTCAAAGAGGCTCAAAGAAAGCGGGCGGGTGTGGCGTGGGTATCAATGAAGGCGTCGTTCGTTGTTTAGCGGGTCAAAGCTGCGCGAACAAAAGCTGCGTGGTGCGCTCATCGCGGGGACAGGGGCGCTCGCGCGCTAGGCTGCGTTGGGCGGCAAGGCTGCAGCAGCTGCAGCTGCGCCCGCAATGCCCGCAATGCCCGCACTGGACATGTGGACCAAGGTGCGGCGCGTCGTCATCCGCGACGGCTTCTTCCCAGACGGGCAGCTCGTCGCCAGGCCGCACGCTTTGCTAGCAGTTGCGGTGCCAGAGGGTTCCGGCTCAGATCCCGACCACCCTGCTCGGCGCGCACCGCCTCTAGCCATTCGACCCCCACTTGGATTGGGCCGCCCGCTGGAGCCCCGAGGCCCTCAAGCACCGCTCTCTGCGAGCACTCACTCCTCTCTGGTTCGATGCGCCGATCGCACGTGCACTAGCAACTGCCCCCGACTTGTGCAGCACCATGGAGGTTGACATTGCGCCGCAATTCGGCGCTGAGTTGAAGGTACACGGTTGCCGCTCCCCTGGACTGCACCGCCGCAACATGGACTGACACGGGGAATCTGCAGGACGGCTTCAAGACGGTCAACGCTTGGGTACGGCCCCCAGCACTGCAACGCCCCCCTTGCGTGAAACACTGCGTTCCGCCGGCGCTCCCACCGCTGCCGCCGCCCGCCCTGCTCGTGTGCTGATTACTAGGCCTAGGTCTCCGGAGGCATCGCCTGGCTCGACGACGTGCAGCAGTTCTACCGCGAGCGCAGCGCCATAGAGAAAGAGTACTCCCAGAAGCTCAGCGCCCTCGCAAAGAAATACTATGAGAAGAAGGCCCGGAAAGTGAGCGCCCTGAGCGTCGGCGACACGCCGACAGTCACTCCAGGCTCACTAGAGAGGTGCGCTCTTGAGAATGCAACGTGAGACACACAAGCTGATCGCTGGCTGCAGTGCCTCCATGACCACGTGGGGCGTCCAGCTGAACACCCTCGAGCAACGGGCCACTGAACACGACCAGTTTGCCTCCGCCCTTGTCTCGCAGCTTGCCGACCCTTTGAAGACACTGGCGACCCGGACTGAAGAGCTTCGCAAGCTCCACGGCGACTATGCCGCAAAGCTCGAGAAGGAAAGGGACGGCCAGTATGCCGATTTGCGCAAGACAAAGGGCAAATATGACACCGTGTGCCAGGAGGTCGAGAACCGCCGCAAGAAGCTCGACGGTGCTTTCGACCATGGCAAGAACAAGGCACGGAACACCTTCGAACAGCACCAGGTCGAAATGCGCAACATCAAGAACACATATCTCATCAGCATCAACGTCACGAACAAGCAGAAGGAAATGTACTACCACGAGTACGTTCCGGAACTGTTGGACGTAAGACTCTCCCTCTTGAAGCCTCAGAGCAGCACTAATGTCAGCAACAGAGCATGCAAGATCTGTCGGAAACTCGTGTCAATAAGCTGAATGCAATCTGGTCCCTAGCCGCTACCATCGAGACCCAGACCCTCACGCGCAGCACGGAATACCTTCAGCATCTCTCTGCCGAAATTCCCCGAAACAACCCTCTCCTCGACTCGATGATGTTTGTCAGACACAACGCGGGTGGATGGCAAGAACCTGGTAACTTCCAGTTTGAACCAAGTCCGGTGTGGCTCGACGACGGGAATCTTGCTGTGGACGAGTCTGCGGTAACATTCTTACGAAACGTGTTGCTGAAGACCAAAGGCTCGTTGGGAGACTACCGACGCGATCTCGATAAGAAATTGAAAGAGGTTGAAAACGCAAAAGCCGTACGACGGAACATTCGGGAAGGAAAGGACAAGAGGGATGAAGTCGATGTGGTCCGCGCCATATTTGCAATTCAAGAGGCCGCTCACGAGCTTGAAAAGCAGAAGGTTAGCGCTGAAGTCGAAGTCTCGACAATCACCTCGGTTGTTGGCGATGTCAGCATTGGCGCAAGGAACCACAACTTCAAATCCCAAACGTTCAAGATACCCACAAACTGTGATTTGTGTGGTGATCGGATATGGGGCTTGTCTGCCAAGGGTTTTGATTGTCGAGATTGCGGTTACACGTGTCACAGCAAGTGTGAGCTGAAAGTGCCAGCCGATTGCCCAGGGGAGCAATCAAAAGAAGAGAGGAAGAAACTCAAGGATGAGCGGCAAAAGGCTTCGCATGCTGTCACATCGACAAATGGCGCTGCCACCGGCTCGCAGTCTGACATGCCGCGGCTAGGCAGAAGCGACACTGTGAACTCGATGAATACACTCAGTTCTGGGTATTCTGCGACAGCTCACAGATCGATATCTGGAGGCATGTCACCAACTGCTGAGGAGCCGCCGGTAGAGAAGAAGGCACCCGCGACTGGAGCTCGGAAGCACCGAGTGGTCGCGCCACCGCCTGCGGCATATATCAAAACAGATGATGATGCTCCTCCACCAGCTTCCAGCGCTCTCGAGGTTAAGGGCAGGATGCTCTACTCGTATGAGGCGGGCAGCGCAGGCGAATTGACGGTGACTGATGGGCAGGACGTCACCATCCTGGAAACCGATGGTAGGTCCTCTCTCAGCATCTCTCCCATGTTTCAGTATCTTCTGGACATCTCGCTTACGGACTATACAGACGGTTCTGGCTGGATCAAAGTCCGCGCTGGAGCCAAGGAAGGTCTTGTGCCTGCCTCATATGTGGAGATTCTTGCTGCAGCGACACCACCCACTACTGCATCCACTTTCTCCTCAACGCGACCGGACTCAACCTACTCTGCGTCGTCTGCTTCTACAACAAATCTTGCAGCTCAATTGACCGGCGGCAAGAAGAAGGGTCCAGCAGTGGCACCTAAGCGTGGTGCGAAGAAGCTCAAATACGTTGAAGCATTGTATGAGTACACCGCTCAGAGTGACGTTGAGCACTCAATGGCAGAGGGCGAGCGATTTGTTCTAATCAACATGGAAGCAGGTGATGGTTGGGCAGATGTCGAGAAGGACGGCATCGTACGCAGCGTGCCTGCGAACTACGTCCAGCAGGTGTAGACCACTTGCCTCGCAGTCGTGCAAGAGTGTGGTTGCAGTGCATATTGAGCGTCTAGATATATTATCAAAACATCCTCATATTTGCAAATGCTTGTCTGTTTTTGTCAAACAATACAATGTCAGTCTCAGGCGGGTCCGTCTAGTGGGCTACCTAATGCAGCGCTTAGTCCAAATCTAGGGTCTTGCCTTTGACGACCTCTTGTCCTCCATCTTTACTACTTCATCATGCAACCCATCAGGCATTGTGTTATTGTTCAGCCCATTGGAGCGTCGACCTTCGCAACGTCTTCGATTGCTCCTGAAGTGCACATGTACTTCCCAGAAGTGCGGCAAACACGAGACAAGAACGACGAGCGACAATGCTGCGCACCCTATCACTACAGTTCATTGACTAACCGTAGATCTATAGAAGCTTCTTATAGTCCTGCTGGCCAGTCCCACTCTCGTGTGTTGACAAACAATAGCACCCGGGGTTCACAGGTGTAGCAAAGCCTATTAGCATTCTTCGGCGGGCGACTACTTAATATAGCAGAGGTGGAATCGGCCAAAGAAGTCTCGTCATTACCACCTCCTGTGCCACATTCTCGGCTTACGGAATGCTAGCTGGAAGACTGGCGAGGGACCCAGCGTCGCACAGCAGCATCACACGCACGCAGGGCGGAACCACCCCGCCAACCACGCGCGCGCTTTTCACCAACGGCTTTCGATCCCCGTCCAAGATCATGCTATGACGCTAAAGACTACATCCGCATGACAAGAAGACCGACTGCAGTTCGGCGATCCCGAGAGCGTGGTTGAGAGGCGGAAGGGCCTACGGGCTTCGTGTGAAATCGGTATACAAACTGGCAATACAGAGGCCCTGGCTCTGATGATCACAGTGACACATACTGGTGGCACTATTCTGCTCCTTTACCTATACAACAGCTGTCCTCTGAGTAGGTTTGCTGCCGTTGTTGTTCACATTGCTTGAATCGAGTCCCTCCTTTTCCATTGCCATCATTTATTGCTTCGCATTCTCGACGCTCGTTGCCATATACTATACGCTCTACGCAAAAATTGATTCCCGAATTCGGCCAGACAGCCGAAGGTCTTCGTGGGCAGTGCTCCAAAGGGCCAGTCCAGATCTGGAGGTATCGCATTTCTCGCCTTCACTGCGCCTTCCAACAAACGCCCACAGACCCTTGGCTTGGCACTCGCTTGATACAAACAAACACTGCCATACTTGCCCTTTCTACCTGCAACAGGTTCACTCTTGCGACAGGGGAAGCTCAGTCGTAGCTCGCGCCTCACATACTCACTTCTTGTCACAACCTCTTTGGAGCTCCTCCATTTCACTCCTTCGACATCATCAGTATATATTACACGCTCCTTCCACATTCCTGGCTCGTGCTTAACCACAACAAAACCGCAATACAACAACTTCAAGACCTACCCGCGTAGATCACCACGCGAAGTCTCACGTACCTGCGTACTGGAGAGGTACGTTGTCTCACTTTCTATTGCCAACTGAGCACTGACTGAGTGTGGCTGCAGTTGCCGGCAACGTCCAATTGGAGCGAGTGCAAGTGACCATTCACGATGAAATATCAATACATTGCTATCTTCGCTGCGGCCGCCACGATGACCGCAGCGAAGCCTCACCAGCGCCTCCATCGTCACGCCCCTGCTTATGTTGGGCGCATGGCTCGCCCAGACAGCGCCTTGTCTGCGTCAGCGCCAGTTGAGACTGTTGTTGTGTATGAGTTGGATGGTCGCCTTATTTCCGAGGAAGAGGCTCGCCGCGGCATTGCCAATGGCACTCTTCGCTGGGGCGACGATGGCGTTCTTTCAAGTTCCATCAAAGGTCCCGTTGCGCTTCCCACTACCCCACCAGCTCCCTCGACCGAGGCGAAAGAGCCAGCCCAAGATCAACCGAAAACCACGCAGGTTCACCAGGTCGAGACGCAACCTCCTGTGGCATCCACGAAAGAGACCCCTGCTGCAGTCCTACCTTCCTCGTCAGAGCCAGTCCCATCACAAGTACCTGCTCCAGATGTGGGCCCCGACGCGTCGCCAGATAATCCCAATGATCTAGTTGACGAGAATGGCAACTGTGTATCTTGCGATAAGCCGTTCCCCAACGGTCTCATTCCTTGCACCCAGTTCCCTTACGGCTACGGCGCCATGCCTATCCACAACGAGGGCCTGGGAGGTTGGTCTGGTATCCAAGATCCTGTGTACCGCGGCAGCGACGGCTTCGACAGCATTAGGACAGTTGTCAAGGGCTCGTGTTCTGACGGCTCCTGCTGCACAGAAGGCACGTACTGCTCTTACGGATGCCCGAACCCATATCTCAAACTCTCCTTTCCCAAAAAGCAAGGCAGAACTGGTCAGACCGTCGGCGGCCTGTACTGCAATGATCAGGGCATGCTAGAGATGGCTGATGGCTCTATCGGCAAGACACTCTGCGGCAAGGGCTCCAGCAAGATGACTGTCAAGGTGCAGAACAAGCTCAAGAAGCCAGTCTCGATCTGCCGTACCGACTACCCTGGTAATTTCTGGTACACTTGAATCGCTTGACACAACTGACCCCTATAGGTACCGAGTCCATGACCTTTCCTCTGACCGTCGGCCCCGGCGAGATTGGTTACCTCGCCAATCCTGACCAGGGCAAATACTTCTTCTGGGATGGTAAAGCTACCTCTGCCCACTACTATGTCAACAAGCAAGGTGTACCTGAGAGTGAAGCATGCACGTGGGGTCACGACGGCAAGGGTGTTGGCAACTGGTCGCCAACAGTCTTTGGCACCTCGTTCGATGACCTCGCTTCTGGCGTTGGCTACTCTAGCTTGAAGCAGAACGAGCTGAACTGGAACGAGAGACTCGACTACTCGATCACATTCATTGGCGATGGTGTCGTCAATGCCTGCAAGTACAAAGCTTCCACCGTCCAGTACGGTCAGGGTGACAAGTGGTTCGACAGCATCAGAGAAGGCTGCACCGCTGGCATCACTGAGGGCAGCACTCTTACCCTCGTCCTTACGGACGACTAGTCGTCGTCGGGTTTCGCTCGGTGTACGACGCAGCCAAAACTTCTTCTGTTCATGTTCTTACTCGGGTCAAACGATCCTTTGTAGCTTCTCACATTTTGGTTCATACTTCACCATGCCGAACAATGTTCGGTCGATCTCTACGATCTTTTGTTGGACTCGTCAAATCTTGTCCAGATACACAGCTCCATTTCAACTGTATCAAACATTTCCTTTTCTTCCACTTTAACACACAGTTGGCGCTCGGGGTGTCGAACTGCACACTCTGAGACACCAGCCTGGGAAGGACATGAGATAAATACTGGTGGGCGTTGCTGCCGTCGCTCGTGGCGAGTGACCTGTGCTCAAGCAAGTTTGGAGAATTGACTTTCTTTCGGATTACTGGGTGGGGATTCCCGAGCATAACCACTTAGGTGGTAGGGCGTTGCAGATGGCTCACGATTTCTTTTCGGGATTACGTATCTCATTCACGATAAGTAGCTGAATGCCATAGTCATCGCCAACGCTTTGTAGCGACAACAGGGTGCGGCTGTACTGCGTTTCAAGAAGCACCGATTATGATCAAATGAGTCAATTCCAGCTGTCTTGCGAGAGCTATTAACAACCTAAGGGTATCGGTGTAAGGCCACATCCGTTTTCTTCCTATGCGTAACATCCGATTCTATCTGGATACCTCCACGATTCATATGTGTAATGACGCAGCCAAAACATGTACAACGAAATAAGTAAGAATACCGTGCGGGCATCAACCAAGGGGTTCAAACCTGTCAACTCGCAGGATTAAAGCTAAGAAACGAGTTAGGGTCGCTGAGATCGAGGTTCAATGCAGCATCCGCTGTGAAACTCGGAAACGCCTCTTGCTCGCTGACTCTCGGCTGCTCAAGTACAATTCCGTTGTGTCCGCCATGTGTCAAGCAGCCAACACATTCACAACCATCTCCACACTGACACGTACCAGTCGCGTCATTGCAGCCTGGGAGAACCATCTCATTCCAGAAGAAAGATGAAGGCGAGAGGGTCGGAGTTTCTTCTTCGTGGCTTCTGCTGGGACTGTCGGCAACAGGCGATGATGCCGCAGGCGCTGGAGGCGGATGGGCCATTTCCAGCTTAGTCTGCGATTCGGTGGGTGTAGGTGTCGCGCTGTCAAGGAATTGGGGATGCTCGATGGAAGGCGTCGAGACTGATGATGGGCGCCACGGGCTGGCGAGATCGAGCAGCGTGCCGGCCATGACAGTCGCATCCAGGCTAGACTGGAACGGCATGCGCGCTGGGGTTGGTGATGCATAGGACTGTGGTAATGGCGAGAAATTCACAACGGGGCTTGCCTCGACACTAAAGCCGGGGTGATGTGGATACGTCGGCATGTCATAGAGAGGTGCTTGTTGGCCTCCAAACGCACCGGTGTACTGGAACTGGGCCATAAGTCGGACGTATTCCATCATGGTAGCGTTGTTCGGATGGGCTGCGCAGCCAAAACAGGAACACCCCTCTCCACAATGACAGTTGTGCTCAGGATTGTGCTGCGGTATCTGATGACTGTTGGGTTGATGTGACATTGACCCATGCATGCCTCCGTTCAGGGGCATTGCCATTGGCTGTTGATAAGCCGCAGCGGCATGATTGTATATTGGGGCACCAAATCCGAAAGGAGGAGCTGGTGATGCATGCTGTTGGAAGCTTTGATACTGAGGCGTCCTGAACTGCGGTTGAACCTGAAACTGGAAGTGCTGACCGATATTGTGCCCAGTCTGCTGAATGTTGGGAATGTTGTTCTGCTGGGTCTTGCCAGAACAACAAGACTTGACGGGCAGAGCAGGCGGCTGAGGCTCCTGTTTTGGTTTACTACTACAGCAACTCCCTGTTTGTGCAACTGGCGGAGGTGCAGCTTTAGGTTGGCAACAGCTCGACACTTCTTTCTGTGCAGGCAACATGCGAGGGGTCGAGCTTGCACTTGAAGGAGGAGATGCTTCGTTGCTGGCGCTCCTCTCAGTTGGTGTGTTGTAGGACGATGTGTCAGTCTCGTTGTCTTGACTAGCTTTGATGGCCTTCTCTAACGATGCGGGGTGTATCGCTGTCGACCTTCGTTTTGGTTTGGAGATTCGGCTACTGCCGGAAACTGCTACTGATTGTGCTCGTTCTGACGGACAAGCACACTCTGAGGTTTTTGGAATAGTGTAGTTGATGACAATCCGCTCGCAGCTACACGAGCCAGTAGGATGGGGACAACTGCTCAAGGGTCGACCAGGTTTGCGGACCTCAACAAGAACTCGGTCTCGGTGATCACATTTTGAGGAACGATGCCCTCTGATGCAAGGGCCACTGGCTTCAAGTTAGCATGGTACAAACAATGCGCATGTCCAGATTAAACAGTTGAAATACAACCAGCCACACGCATGCACTTGATGACCGCCATTTTAGAGCAGGGATCCAACGATGGCAATCAAAAGTCTGGAAAAAGAGACTGCTCAGTCAGAAACAAGGGTGCTTCGGCTGCATGAAACCCTTGCTGTTGGCAAGACCACTGATGCTTGATAGTAGATAGATAATGACGAGCGACAGACGTCGTACAAGAAGGCTGAAATGAGACGAACTTACCAAGCGACCTTCTTACGTTCTCCATTGATGTCGGCCCACATGATGCGGGGTTAAGACGAGTTTGTCGAAACTTGCTCACTCTCTAGCCAGCGAACCCGACGACGAGCCGCGTGATGTAATGGGTGGGATTGGTGATTCCAACTATTGTGTATTCAATGTCGATGCGCACAGCGCACGTGGAGATTATGTTGCAGAGGGGTTCAGTGGCGTGTCGCTTGACGTTGCCGACAGGCTTTGGGCTAGACACCGATCCTGGTCGCACGGCAAAGGGATCGGCTGGGCTCGACTTGCCCTGCTGTATATGCCTGCAGATACTGTGTTGGCGAGAAAAGAGGAACCGCTCGAGACTGGATATGGCCTGTGCGACCAGTAGGGGTCCGGTGCCGTGTGGCTGATGTCTTGCAACCAGAAACTTGCCGACGGGATCCCGCGGTTCTGGCGCTGGACTGCAGACTGATGGGCGGCTTTGAAGGGTGAGAGGATTTGGGCACGTCGGACCAGGAAGTATCGCTGTCTTTGGCGCTGGCGTCTAGAGACCGAGCCAGAAGCGACCCTCAACCACAGGAAACGGCCGGTACGATTGTCGTTCACTGCGATTTGTGCCTTGATACCTGCAGCGACGGAGTGAGCGGTAAGCGCTTTTCGAGACACTCGAGATTCTTAGCCTCTCTTGCACGCCTATTGACTCGGGTCTGCAGCGGTAACGCACGGTGCTCGCTGGTTGGGCTGCCCGAATGTGTGGTGAGATGCTTGACCTCAAGTCGTGAAGACGGCGGCGCTAGTTGAGCAAGTTTCTTCTCTTTTGGGTTAGTCTGCTGCGACCGGACACTGGATGCTTCAGGCAAGATAGCCTTGAAGGGGCGGGACAAGAGTACTGAATGAGCAACGGAAGGAGGGGCGAACTATAAGCTGTTTGTGAAAGTTAGGAGGACAGTTACTCGACCAGGAAGTCGTGCCTCTGTTCCAAAATGGAAGGAGTCGTGCGCGGAACAACTAAGCTAGTCTATATACTTTTCGGCCACATATAGTTTTCAGCCACCCAACCAAAGTAAGCCTCACTATTTAGAGTTGTGATTATTCAACAACAACGCTTATAATTGCCACTCTGTACATATAGACTAAAGTATAAGTGCTGCTACTACTACTGCTACTTTTTAAGCTTCTTATTTAGTTAAATATAATGCCTGCTTAGCTTATAATACTGCTGCCTAATTAATAGCAGCCTTAATAGCTTTAATATTACTATAGCGCTTATTTAGGTTAACTTAAACATACTTTCTTAAGCAGGTAACCCTAGTACTATCTAGTTAATATTTAAGTTGTTAATTCTCTAATTTAAACTAAGCTATACAAGTATTAGCACTAGTAATAGCCTTGCCTACCTTGCTAAGCACTATATAGGTGCTTTAAGAGAGAGATTCTAATAAAAAGAGCTGTTAATAAGCCCTATAAAGGGCCTATAAGCTCTAAGGTATAGCAAATATGTTATCTATAGGTTAAGTAGATAGAGGAGGCATAATAGGTTAGCCTAATATCTAAGATAAGAGTAGTACTAGGTCTAGGTTATATAGGTATAAGCTAGCAGCCTTCTACCTAGCTTATATAACTCTCTTAGATAGTTCTTCTTCTCTTACTTTATTATATAAGGTAATAAACCTCTTCTTCTTAATAGGTGCTGCGTTATTAAGTGCTAAGAGTGCTTAGATCTAACTATAGTAGTAGGTTTTAATAATAGAGAATAGAGCTAGATCTAGTAGCTAGAGGACGTATAAGGCGTAAGGTAGAAGGTATAGAAGATAGATCTAATACTGCTAGCAAGTCTATATAAAGTTAATAGGAGTATAGGAGCTATAGCTATCTAATAGTAGTAGCTACTACCTACCTTATAAAGGTGTAGTATTTAGTATAAATATCTATTATAGCTACTTAGATCTAATTAAATTTAATATCTATCTATTCTCTAATATTATATAGAGCTAATTAGGCACCTCTTATACTAGAAACTATATAGTTTATAGATGCTTGCCTTTAAAGATAACTAGGTATTAGAGCTTAGTACTAGTAGTAGAGATAGTCTCTAGGATTAATACCTACTTATAATCCTCTAGTAATTTAATATAAGCCTTCTTCTTTAATAAATTAGTAATTACTGTAGTAGAGTATTAATAATAAGCACAATATAAGGCTCTATTAGGACTAGATATAAGGTATATACACGTAATAAGGACTTATAGCTTAAAACTAGGTCCTAATAAACTATTAGGAAGATAGATAATACTACTATACTTTAACTATATATATTCCTACTACTATAAATTAGTATCTCTAGCATGTCTTAAACTAGTATCTCTTTAGATTAGAAGCTTAAGCTGCTACTATTACGCTATAGCCTAATAGTCTATTAGACTATGCCCTAAACCTCTTTACTTAAGATATAAAGTTTTCCTTTCTCTTTTTTTCCTATCTAGATATAACTAATAAATAGTATAAAGAACTAAATAGTATAAAGAGGAGGTGTCTATTCTACCTTAAGAATATAGTAAGTATATAAGTGCAAGATTACCCTCTAGCAAGGGAGGCTTTAACAAACTAATAGCAGGCCTAATAGCCCCTTAGCAGCTATAGTAGGGAGGAATCTAATTTGCGTAATAATAGCCTTATATTATATCTATTTGTCTATTAGGACTACTATTTAAAGGGAATAAGGCTAAATAGTATACATCTAGCAGTTCTAGAGCACCTTATTAATTATTATAATTATAATATATGCTCTAATCCTACTTCTCCTATCTATTATTAAAGATAAGCTCTAAGCTATGTCTAATAACTAAGAATATAGTCTAGCAAGCTTAATAGAAGGCAGCATTACAGCTACGCCCCTAGGTGCTAAGAACACTGTAGGTTAAATAGCCCTAGACCCCTTTATCTAGCAACCTATAACTAATAAGCTATTAGTAATAAGTAATAACCTCTAGACCTTTCTTATAGATATTATAAGAGGAGTAAGCTATATAGCATAAGCTAATACCTAGCGTACTTATATAAATAAGAAAGCACTCTTTACTAATATTCCCCTTATATTTAATAGGGACAATATTACCTTATTCCTTAAGGAACTTAAGTAGTAGTCTAGCTTCTATTAATAGACTATTAGAGACTAAATCTTGCAACTTCTTAGTTACTATAACTACACTTAGTAAGACATTATTAAAATAAGCATAACTAACTTTATAGTTGCTTAGAATACTAATAACTAGTTAGGCGTAAAGAAAGTAATAAGAAAGTAGTTTTATAATCTTAATTAAGCCTAATAAGAAGAGACTAAGGAGTTACTACGTGCCTAGTATATAATATACTTAGTTATAATAAATATGCCCCTATAAAGCTACCTTAACAGCTTTAGGCCTTAATTTAATTAATGCCTAGAAGTAGGCATAGTCTTAGAGGCATATAAAGGCTTCTACCTAGCTAAGGGACTTAGTAAATAGTAGCTTAACAAAGTACTAAACAAGTTTAAGTTAACTATAATAAAGCTAGAAGAATTTAGCTATACTAAGATTAAGCCTTTCCTTAGTAAGGTTACCTCTAGGAAAGCTAAGATTAAAACATTTAATCTAGCTTTTAAGAAATAGGCAAGATTAAGCTCTAATAGACTATTAGTAAATAGCTTATTAGGAACTATAGGACTACTACTATTTTAACCAGCGTAGATATGTAAGGTTCTAGTTATAGGCAATAGTACTTGCTTTACACTAGGGTAGATAGTTAGGAGATAGGTAGGTATATTATATAATAAGAATAATACTTAACAAGTTAATGCTTATATTTAGTATAGGTTTTGCGCAGGTCGCTTACTAATAACGCTAACCCTAATTAGAATAGGTGCTAGAACACTAACACTATAATAAATGTTGTAATAGGCGTTATAGAACCTCCCTCTCTAGCTGTAGTCCCTAGCAGCACTAAAGGCCTTAATAAAAACCTTACAGGTTATAAGGAAAAGAGTGTCCTTTAGGGTGCACGCCTGTTAGGCTTCCTATAAGTAATTTTTGCGCGTCCTACCTGCATAGTGCGTACACGTCGCGCAGTGTTATATTTGTAGTTTCCTAATTAGGCATAGTCCTACTAAGAAACTTAATATAAACATAAAGCTGTTAAGCTATATAGGTAAGCTAACAATAATATATAACTATACTATACCTTCCTTATAAGATCTTTGCTTGCCTACTATAGTTTACTATCCTTGCCCTATATATATTACTAAGAATATAGTCTACAATATCTGCGCCTTTATATAGTCTACTACTAATAAGTAGGAGGATGCTATTACCCTATATATAACTTACCTACGCTGCGCGCAGAGCATTTATAAGGCAGAGGACTCTTATAATAAGCCTAAGCACACTAGGTGTGACCTATATATTAATAGTAATTATAGTAGCTGCTCTCTTATAAGTTTTCCTAGTTTAAGCACTTTACCTACGCCTTTACTAATAATAATAGGTTCCCTCTAAGATAAATAGTTGCGTTAATTAACTATATAATCTCTATATTTACTATAATAATACTATTAGGGCTGCTGCTATTCCTAGGACTAATCCTCTAGTTTTACGTATAGGCGTTAAGCTTGTGCACGCTTAGCGCATATTTAACTTAGAGCTCTTAAGTTATAGGTAGGTTGCAGCTAATGCTAGTACACCTCTTAATACTCCTACTACTAGGCCTAGGTCTACTCCTTAGTATTTAGGCTTAGTTCTAGTTAAACAGCGTTAAATTATAGCTGCTCTTAAGAACCTAGCTACTAGCTTAGAGGTTATTGTAGGTTTGTACCTTAGGCGCATTTTAATTACATGCTAATTGCTGTGCAGGCTGCTTATCTAGTTGCTTAAGCTGCTGCTGCTAATAATAATAATAATAATAATAATAATAATAAGTAAGGGTCTAGCATAGAGGGTAATAGTTAGTTCTAGTTTAGTAGTTTAGCGCTAGATCTGCGCATATAGAGCGCTACTTATACTTCTAGTCTATCTTAATAATACCCTTAGGCCTAAGGCTAATTAATGCAATTGCTTTCTAGATACTTTTATCTTGCTCTTGTCTTGCGCTTTGCTTTTAGGCTACTATTCCTAGATTTATACTCTTAAACTATCTTATTTATGTTGTTAAAGTTTAATGCTAGGGTCTAGGTGTTCTATAATTTATTATAGCTAACCTACCTTAAAAGGTATTGCAGCTGGCCCTTATAGGTTTGCTTCCTAAGGATCTTTTCTACTTCCTAAACTTCCTTACCTTTAGGTGTTACTTTAGGTAGGTAGGTGTTATCTTAGTTCTCTAACTAAGGTTTCTAGCGCTTAAGGAGTAACATATAGAATACGTTATGTATACAATATAATAGTAGGAGCAGCAAGCAATATACCTATATTCTAACTACGTCTTATACCTAGAAGGGTCTAATAAACTTGCTTAATAACTTCTTACTAGGTTAGTAGGTAAGGTTAATGTGTTTTATACTTAGTAGGACAAAATCCCCTAGGTAGAATATCTCCTTCTTATACTTTTTATTATAATAGCAGGATTAATATTTATAGGCCTTTTATAGGTATATAATAAGTGTTATTCTTATATTGTGCATACTCTTTACTTAGTCTATTACACTTAGTACCTTCTCTTCTTGCTTCTTATCCTTAGGAGGCGTAGTAAGTAGTAGGTGCTTCCTAAATACTATATAGAAAGGGGTAAGTCTTGTAGAATTGTGTACTAAGTTATTATAGGCAAATTAGGCTATAGGAAGTAGCCTAACCTAGTTATCCTGCTTCTTATTAATAAATATTTAAAGGTACTATTTAAAGGTCTAATTCTAGCGTTTAGTTTGCCTATCTATTTATAGATAGAAAGTAGTGCTAAGCCTGCGCTTTATCTATAGCTAGTAGCAGATTTTAGTCTAGAAAGTAGATATAAATACTAATCCTTAATTAGATATAATACCTTTCTAGACTCTAAATTTTAGGATTATATTTATAAAGTAAGCTTCTATAAACTATTTAGCGTCCTAGGTCTTTAAAGTAGGTATATAGAGTGCTATCTTTAAGAAGTAGTAGATAATTATAAGGATTGCATTAAATGCGCAACCTAAAGAATCCTTTAAAGGTAGTAAGCCTATAATAAAGTTAAGTGTAACCTCCTTAAAGATATCCTTTAGAGTTAGTAAAGAGAATAAATGTCTATATTTACTATACCTTAGAGCTTTGCTCCTTTAGCAAACAGCACATGTTTGCACGTAATCCTAGACATCTTTACTTATAGAGGGCTAATAGTAGCTTCTCTTAATAAGCTTAAGCGTCCTATATGCGCTAAAGTAGCCTACTATATGCAAATTATAGTTCTAGAACAAAATCTCTTACCTAATAGCTAGTTTATCTAGGATGTACATCCTGCTATTATATCTTAGGACTTTATTATTATCTATGCGCTATACCTACACTAGTCTATATCTTTAAGTATTCTTCTTACCTAATAAGCTTGCAATCTGCTCCTATGCAAAGGTGTCCCTTTACTAGAGCTAATATATAACCTTAGCAAAGGATTAAGACTCTACTATTATAGGTTTGCTACTAACTAGTACTCTAGCTAGTAAGCATAGTACGCATAGTATGCATTCTATAGTACTAGTAGTAGGGACTATACTAGTTCTGTAAATTTTAGCTAAAGGTGTTTTACCTATGCCTAATAAGCTATACTTATGCGTAGATCCTCTTGCTCTACTAAGATAATCCTTTGCTAGCAGCTTCTACTATAAGGTAGGTAGTAGTTAGGTTAGTAATAGGTTCTCCTATTTGTAGTCTACCCTTCTTAATAGTCTATTAGCAGGATTTGTTTTCTCTAACCTATGTTCTACTTTAAAGTTAAAAGCTCCTAGGTACATTGCCTACTAAGCTTGCTATAGGTTAAGCTTCTAAGTAGCATAAATGCCTTATAGGTTATTATAATCTATAAGGACTTAAATTATATATTAAGTGCCTTTAAGGTAGTGTCTCTACTGCTTAAAGCTATATATAATAGCTAGTAGTTTAAGATTATAAACCTTATAGTTTAACTTAGCAGCCTATAGTTTTCTTAAGGCAAATGCTATTAGGTGCTACTTATAATCCTTAAATAGCTAGGATAGAATTCCTAAAATAGCAAAGTTAGAGGCATTAGTCTTTAAGTAGATTGCTAGTATAGCGTTAAAGTGTTATAGTATAGGCGCACCTAAGAAGCGTGCTTTTAGCAATTTAAAGGAAGCATTAGTAGCTAGGTTCTAGTAGAATTCTTGGTCCTTCTTAAGGAGATTAGTAAGGGGAGTTGTTTCCCTAGTATATTCTTCTATAAAACGTTAATAGAAGTTAGTAAATCCTAGAAAGGATTAAAGTTCCTTAATATTTATTAGCTATAGCTATTTAGTAATAGTGCTTACTCTTATAAGATTAGCATAGATACCTTACGTACTAATAATAAATCCTAGGAAGTGTACTTAGTCTAAGGCAAAGGTGTACTTCTAAAGGTTAATAAAGAGTTAAGCCTTATATAGGGACTAAAGCACAGCGCGTATAGTGCGCTAGTAGATCTTAATATTATTACTATATAAGTAGATAAGTATATTATCTAGGTAAACTACGCAGATATAGTCTAGATATTTAGTAAGGGCCTTATTAATATATGCTTAGAAGCTAGTAGGGGCGTTAGTAAGCCTAAATAGTATAACTAGGTACTTAAAGTAGCTATATCTAGTTCTAAAGGCTGTTTTCTACTTATCTTCTACCTTAATCTATAATTAGTAGTAGGCATTATAGAGATTAAGAGTTATATAGTAGCATACGCCTAATAGGCAATCTAGAGTCTCCCTAATTAAGAGTAGTAGGCAATAATCCTTAATTATAATAGTATTTAGTCCCCTATAATCTATATAAAGGTGTAACATACTATCTTTCTTAGGGACAAAGAGTATTAGGGCGCCTATAGGGCTAGTACTATATTAGATCTAACTATTCTAGAGTGCTTATTTAATATACTCTTAGAGCACCTATAGCTTATATAAAGAGAGGTTATATAGTAGTCTATATAAGGGCTCCTTACCTTCTATAATTAGGATTGCGTAGTCTAATAACTTAAAGTTTAGTAGAGTAGAGGTAGCTTTCTTATTAAAGATATTAGTATATTTACTTAAAGCGTCTAGGATACGTACCTCCTACGCTATATATACTTTATAGATATAAGCATTACACTCTAAGTTAATACTAGTAGTTTAGAGTACCTCTAGGAGGAGTAGATCCTACTCTTCTTCTAGTTCCTAGATAGAAACTAGTTTAATACTAGTAGTAGTGTATCCCTACTACTAAGTCTAGTTGCTATAGTTAAGGTTAACCTATTCTTATTATAGGAAGGGGTTTCCTAGAAAGAGTAGGGCTTCTTGTTTATTAATACTATATATAGTAGTCTATATTAGGCATTCTACGCCTATATTATTAGTAATGCGCACCTATATTATATATATAGTGTAAGTGCTTTACCTCTATAATCTAATCTAGCTTAAATATAGGAGGTTAGCACCCTCTAGTAAGGTAAGGCCTATCTCTACAGCTACTTATTAGCTAATAAGGCTAATGTTAGCTTAGGGATCTAGAGTAACCTCTAGGTAGAAATTAAGGGTTATATTCCTAGATATAATATATATATATTTTATACCTAGTAAGATTATAACTTAGGTATGCCTTACTATCTCTAGGTTTAGAGTAAGGCTCTACCTTTTCCTATTTAGTTAATATAGACAGGGATCTAATTTAGGTTAGAAGTGCTTTTACACTTATTAGTATAGTACCCTACTTTCTAACACTTAAAATAAGTAACTATAGTCTTATTATAAGTTAGTTTATTAGAGGAAGATAAAGTTTTATTCTTAGGGCTTTAGTCCTTGTGTTTTCTATCTCTCTTACCTTATAGGTAGTGCTCCTATAGAGAGGATATACAGTATAGGTTATGCTTAAGTATAGAGCCTAACGCTATAAGGTCCTCCCTAGTAGCTAGTACCTAGTAGTAGTTAGTAATTACTTATTAAATTTCTAGCCTAAGCTTAGAGAAGAGGTACTAAATATGTTGTTATTTAGTATAGAGGGTAAGTTACTCCTCTAGAACATCTAGGTAGGTTATAAAGGTGTAAACTATCTAATCTTTCTACTATAAGGCCTATGCGTGCGCTGTAGCAGCTTCTAAAGTATAATTAATAGGGTTTAAGAGTAAGTCTAGTAGATATTACTTAAAGTAATTCTAGGTTAGGTCTATATTATTTGCTTTAAATATGCGTTTATAGTGCATGTACTATAGTTCTCTTAGGTCTCTAGCAAGATACTATATTACCTAGATAACTTTATCTCTATCCTAATAAAACTCCTAGGGAAGTAAGTAAAAAGCTATCTTATAGGAGTAGAAGAATTCCCTATATTTCTTAAGGTTTCTACTCTTATATTCTATAGGGTCCTTTAGTTTAAGTATATGCTTTACTTTTAGTATAACTAGTATAGGGGATACACCTTACTTATATACAGCTTTATTAGGGTTATCTAGGACAATCTCTTCTCCTTTAGTAGAGGCTATAGGGGTCTAAGTCCCTCCTTTAGCTTCTAATAGTATAATTTCTACTTTAAGTTCTTAAAGGCACTAGAGCTTCTAAAGCTTAT
>JAGKPY010000091.1:0-104916 GCA_022609225.1 Boeremia lycopersici
ATAGAGAGTTTAAAACTATTATAGGTCCTCTTTAAGCTTATTAGATAAAAAGATTAATTAGCTTAGTAAAGGTGTATAGTAGATTATATATAATATAGTGTTATTATAAGAAAGATAGATATATATATAAAGTGTAATTAATAAGCTTATAAAGTGTTAGTTAAGAAAACGCAAGTATATTTAGATAGAGGAGACCCTAATAGTAAGGGAAGTATAGGACTTAATTACTAAGAGGGAGGGTAGAGAGCATAATACTAGTAAAGAGCCTACGCCTAAGGTGCATAGTATAAGGCACTATAGATGTTATAGTAAATAAGAACATAACTTCTATACCTATAAGGTAGAAATAGTAGATTCTAAGAATAGTAATAAGTCTAAAGAATAGATTAGCTTACTATAATTTTTAATAAGTATATTATATATTATATAGTAGTTATATATAGGTAGTATACTAGTTTAGTATTACTAACTTGCTTAGGTTACTAACTTACTTATAAAATATGTTAGTAGTTATATATAGGTAGTATACTAGTTTAGTATTAGCAACTTACTTAGGTTAGTAACTTACTTATAAAATATATTAGAGATATTATTATATTAGGACTTAGTTATCTATCTAGGTTAACTAAGTGCTGTATAGTATATATATAATAGTTAACTTAGAGCTAGATATACTAGCTTACCTAATTCTTTTAGTTATATAGTATATACTATATAGCTAAGATACTTTTAAGTAAGCTACTTATTAGTATAAATACTTCTACTATAAGAAGCTTATAGGAGTATATTAAGAAAGGTTAAGAAGTTTAGAGTAGCTAAATAGAGGCTCTCTAGCTTTTATATTTATAGGGATTAATTTAAAGTAATTCTTTAAAGTGCTAGGCTTATAACTATAGAAGAATAAGAAGCTAAGAGTATATTTAGGTAATTAATATATTTAGACTACTAACCTCTACTAAGATTAGATAGGACAAACCTATATATAGAGCTATTAGAGTATATATCCTCTAGCTCTTGATGGCAGCTTAGCTATAGGTTACGTAATCCTATAGAGGGCTGAGCTGCTTAGTAGAGCGTCACAAGAGGTCTCGTGACGCTCCCAACTATCTACCTGTGCTGCTCTGCCGCGACACTAGCGCGTTCTTCGACGCGCCTGAGCACCATCGCCACACCTCAAAGTCCTGGCATTACCGCTATCATTTACTATCCACTTATCCAATTGTTACATTTTTTGTCTCACAATTAAGGCTGGAGTCTTGCAACATGAGCGATTCTTCCAGTACGAGCGCGAAATCCGATCCTACACCGGATTCCTCGCCTCCGCCAGCCAACATGGACGACGACAACGTGTCAAAGGCTATGCAGAACGAGGAGGCGCGTATGAGGTCACAGCGCGAAAGGCAAGACGCGAAACGCGATGCGCAATTGGAGAAGGAGAGACAAGAGGACATCAAGAGCGGCAAGGAGATACTTGATAAAAAGTTTCAGCAACTAGAGTTCTTGATGAACAAAAGCAAGGTTGGTATCTAGCCTGATTTAGTGTTTCACGGCTGATCTGATCTATGAAGCTCTACGCGACTGTCATGCTGCAGCAAATGCAGCACCAGGAGGACGAAGAGAAAGCAGAAGACAAAAAGACCGACGGCCAGGCTTCGAAGCGCGAGAAGAACGCCGAAAAAGCAGCAGCAGAATCGCAACGACGTGCAACACGAAACTCTACGGCGAGCGGCGCATCGGCATCAGATACAAAGACAGGCACTGCGACAAAATCAAAGGGCCGAGGAAAGCTTAGGAAGGAGAATTCAAGCATCGCAGACTACTTCAAGAAGGAAACTCTCAAGAAGAAAGTAGAAGAACATGAGGTAGAAGATGATAAAGAGACAGACAGCATGAAAACAGGAGACATTGGTATGCAGAACCTTAAATCTGCGCGACAGCCGAAGCTTGTCACAGGTGGCACAATGCGGTCTTATCAACTGGAAGGGCTGGAGTGGATGCTGTCGCTGTACCAGAACGGCATCAACGGTATCCTAGCAGACGAGATGGGTCTGGGCAAGACGATCCAAACAATCTCCATGCTGGCGCATCTATGGGAGAACAATTCATTTGGCCCTTTCTTGATTGCAGCTCCGCTTAGCACAACAAGTAATTGGGTCGCGGAATTCGAGAAGTGGACACCAACCATACCGGTTCTGTTGTACCACGGCGACAAGAAGGAGCGTGAGATGTTGCGCAAGACACGACTCAAGTATCCAGGAACAAAAGAATTTCCCGTTGTCGTCACCAGCTACGAGATCTGCATGAACGATAGAAAGTTCTTGACCCATTTCGGGTGGCAGTTCATTATCATTGACGAAGGACATCGTATCAAGAACCTGGACTGCCGACTCATCCGCGAGCTGCAGCAATTTCAGTCGGCCAATCGTCTCTTGATAACTGGCACCCCCCTACAAAACAACCTCGTTGAGCTGTGGTCCCTGCTCCATTTCCTTCTACCAACAGTCTTTGACAAGCTGTCGACATTCGAGAGCTGGTTCGATTTCTCTGGGTTGAAAGACAAGTCTAGTTTTCAACAGCTCCTCTCTGAAGAGAGACAGCAATATCTGGTGAAATCACTCCATGCAGTGCTTAAACCCTTTCTGTTGAGACGTGTTAAGACTGATGTGGAGTCTCTAATGCCCAAGAAGCGTGAGTATGTACTATACGCACCCTTGACGCCAATGCAGCGCGAGCTCTATCAGGCTATTCTAGACGGCACAAGTCGGGCGTACCTTGAGGACAAGGCGGTTGAGAGGCTCAGCGTCGGTCTTTCAAGCAGGGCTGGGACACCACTTAGCATCCGCAGTAACACCAGTAACCTCAAACGCAAAGCTATCAGCAAAGCCAACACGCCCAATAAGAGTGCAAAGTCGTCCCGCGCAGGTACACCTGCGTCAGTCGCCTCTACACGTGGTCGAGGTAGAGCTAAGAGAAACTACGAAGAGGTCAGCGACGACGAATACTTTGCGAAAATCAATCAGGGGGAGTGCACATCCGAGAAAGAGGAAGAGCTCGACTCAGAGGATGAAGACGAGCGTATCAGAGCCGCTACCTTTGAAATAGCAAAGCGCCAATTGCTACAAAAGAAGCTCGGCAACCCCATCATGCAGCTCCGCCTCTGCTGTAACTCGCCCTACAACTTCTTCAATCCGTTCCTCAAAGCCGAAGTACAAGGCAGCGAAACGTTTGCATCAGACACAGAGCCTGACGAAACCATCGTGTCAACTTCAGGCAAATTGCTGCTGCTCGACTCCCTCCTTCCACCTCTGATCAGCGGCGGCCACAAAGTCCTGATCTTCAGCCAATTCACCACGACTCTCGACCTCATCGGTCAATACCTCACACTATGCTCGTGGTCGCACTCACGCATTGATGGTTCTGTTGCACAGTCCGAACGGCAGGCGCAGATCCTAGCCTTCAACAAGTCGAAAGCCAAGAGCGGGACAAACATCTTCATCTTGTCGACTCGAGCAGGTGGCCAGGGCATCAATCTCGCAGCAGCAGACACCGTTATTCTGTTCGACTCGGACTGGAATCCCCAGCAGGATCTCCAGGCCATGGACCGCGCGCATCGCATTGGGCAAACACGGAACGTCATTGTGTATCGCTTTGCGACGCGGAACACGGTGGAGCAGAAACTCCTCGAGTCCGCGGAGGCAAAGCGGCGTCTTGAGAAGCTGGTCATAAGGAAGGGTGGAGTGCGGCACAATGCAGGGAAAGAAGGGGACAAGGAGCAGGAGGTTGAGGACCTACAGAAGCTGCTGAGGAGGAGCGATGGCGAGAAGTTTGACATTACAGGAGAGGGCGAAGGCAGGCTATTTAGCGAGAAGGAGCTGGAGATCTTACTTGACCGCAGCGATGAGGCGTACGAGAGGGCGGAGAAGGGATTGGATATCGGTGGAGACGGTCAGATGTTTCAGGCTGTGGGGAAGAGGGAGGAGGGTGCCCTCATGGAAGGCTTGAGAGCTTGATATTTGCTAGATTTGGTGCCGTCTTGGTTTAAGATATCTGACTATCTAATGCTTGTTGTATTGTATCCGTACCATGCACGAAAGTCCTACACGCTCCATCGGCGGATGATGGGAACCGTCCCCCAAAAAGTTGTAGTTGCCAGAGCGACGGTCTCCACCGCAGCTGTGAGGAACTAGGATGAAAGGCATGAATCATATATATGTAGTTCTATCGAGCTATCGAAGTGTGGAGGTTTCCCGAAGTACTCGGGATGAGCACGAGCCACTAAGGCACGTGACAGCAGCTGCCGCCGCGACAGCCTCCGTCTCCTAGATCGGGGCTGGTGGAGGTGGAGGGAAATGGGTGTGAGAACAACCACACTCGACTCTCGAGTGGTAGGGTGCTGGTGCTGTTGTTGTCGTTGTTGTCGTTGTTGTTGCTGCTGCTGTTGCTGGTGGTGGTGGTGGTGGTGGTGGTGCCGGTGTGAGTTCAAGCCCGAGGGCAGTCTCCAAAGCCACGAGGCGGGCTCGGTTGTCGCTTTGTCCATACCGCAGCATCTCAACATGATTACTGAGGTTGAGCAAATCTTGCTCCAGGAATTGCTGGTAGCGAGTCTAGGACAGGATGTTAGCATTTAGCAAAGAGGAACAAGCAAAAAGCACTCTTACTTTTACTGGCTTCCAGGCAAAACGGCCCTTTCGATAGGCAACGAAAAGGCCAGGATCGCCGCATGACATTGTGATGATGTGGAAGGTGTATTTGAAAACAGACATGATGGTGAGTTTGTGAGAGACGAAAATCGAACAAATTGACAATAAGGTGTTGAGTCACACCTGGGTGCTGAAGAGCAAGAAGGTTCATCCTCGTAAAAGTTTTGTGTTTATTTCCTCCTGCACTGTTTCGTCGTGACTGCAGTGGTTGACTTTCTTTGCAGCTTCCACTATCTTCGCAGCTTCCGCGCAACTTTCAGGATGAGGAAGTGCGTCTCTATTGTCTATCGGCATCATGGAGAGCGATATTCACTACAACGTGATGTACCATCGTATGCACAGTGTACATCTCCACAATCTTCCATGTGCACCAGAACATCCTTGCTGTTGAGGCGCAATTTGCGCCTCATGTCCAGCAATATACTTCCGCCACCCTCACGTCGGTGCAGAGTATACTTAGCAGCGCAATACTCGCATTTCTCCTTCACACTGAAGCCCTCTCGCACGTCGGCAAAAAGCCAATCATTGTGGTAGACCTTCTTCCTTGCAGCGCACAGCTTATTGAGCACGGCGTCGTCAGCAGTCGTCAAGTGCGGGCAGATGTGCACCTTCAGCTGTGCGAGATACTTTCGAACCATTGCGGTCTCAATCGCTTCGAAATACGGTATGCGGCAAACAGAGTAGCTTGCTGTAAGCACAAATTCAACCCCGCAAAGACCCGGCACTTTCATCAAACGTGGCCCAACAAGCCCTTCTTCGGCATCGATGTGCTGGTCGCAAAGTTTAGCAAGAAGGTCCCAGGGCTCCAACTCCAACTCCTGAAGACTGCAGCTCCTGTGCTCGCATACCCGGAAGCGTGGTCTTGCGCTAACACATACGCGTGTGTCGTTGGTCATGGGGTCGAGAAGCTGAGATGGTGCGAATAGGCCGACGTGGTGAAGAGCCAGATGATCGCTGCACCAGGCGAAGTTCTGTATATCGGTGCCTCGAAGGGAGAGCATACGCAGGTCTCTATCCCTACGTAGACGTGCTGCAAAAGCTGCTTTGATCGATCGAGGCGGTTGGGACTTAAATACGAGGAAGGACGTCTTTTGACTACTCTGCGCATAGCTGAGGATGTCGGCGCCGGAGAGATGACTGGCGATGCATATGTGTAGCTCTGTAGGCAGCTGATAGAGAGTGCAGTACATTTGATTAAGACGTGCATTCCTCGGTGCGCGGTGTTTTTGTTGTATACATGATACGAAACTGAGTATGTTGTTGAATAGCGATGGTGAGGTTTTGGGCGATGAAGCGACCGGTTTTCTCGGGATGGAGACTCCAGCACGTGGTGGCATATTTGCTGAGGCCATTTGAAAGCTCAGAAAAAGATTCAATAATGCTGCCACGTTGAGGGCGTTGACATGGATATATTTAAGGCAGAAGCGATGTGTGGGATAGGCATTCGTAGACACCCTGAAGCCCAGAAGCCAGTACAGTACCATGGTTCTGCTTCAACATATTGGTCCACTCCCAATAATACCGTAGGAGTGATCCATGTTACGTGCCGCATGTTATGCGCAAATTTGAGGCCGTTTTATTTGATCTTAGACGTTGGCTAGAGGTGTGCAGACACGTAAGTCATTCAAAGCGTCCCAAGTAACATATTGCATCTCCTGAACCTACTCTAGCTCTTTTTATTTCCTACTTGTATAGCTGACTCTCCACTTCCTCTGCGATCGCCAGACTGCTCGTCAACCCTGGACTCTCCATGGCGAGCAGATTAACAAATCCCTCGAAACCTTTCTCTTTAACGATGTAAAAGTCTTGGAAATCCTTGCCACTCGTTGCCGCCAACCGGCCCAGTTTTGGTCGTATTCCTACGTAGTCTGGCGTAATAGCATCCCTGTCAACCCCCGGCAGATAGGTCTGAATATCGTCGATGGCAGCCTTGAGGTTCTTGCTGTTTGGCGTGTAATCCGTCGGCGACTCGGTCCACTCCACATCTGGCCCGAAGCGCACACGCCCGCCCATGTCGAGCGTGAGATGCGTGCCCAAGCCGCCGTGACCAGGGACCGGGGCGGGGTAGATCAGGGTGCTGGGCTTGGGGCGCGAGGAGGAGTAGCTGAAGTAGCTTCCCTTTGCGTAGAATGCTTTCCGCTGTCTATTTTCGGGCAGGATCATGTTCGATATGGCCACGGCATACAAGCCTGCGGAGTTGATGATCGTCTCGGCAGTGATGGTTGTCACCTCGCCGTCGGGGCTCTTGGTCGTGATTTCCCAGCCTCCACGCCCGGCATTCACGGGCTCCACACGAATAACCTCGCTCTGGAATGCGCACACACCGTCCTTGTTCTCGAAATCGCCCTCGAGAAACTGCATCAAGCTGTGCGAATCTACTATACCTGTTGATGAGCTCTCCAGTACGCCGGCTTCGGCGCGGACATCCGGTTCCCGCTCTTTTGCTTCTTTGCTGGATAGGAATCGTGTTGGCACGTTGACGCTTGAAGCGAACTCATGGACCTTGCTTATCGCGTCGTATTGGGCGGAATCTTGGGCCACAATCCATTTTCCTGTGTTGCGGTGCGGGATGGAGTATTTTTGGCATAGGTCATACATCATCTCCTTGCCTCGCAGACAAAGTTTTGTCTTGAGTGAGCCGGTGCCGTAGTAAAGGCCTGCGTGTACTACCTGAGAACGGTCAACACAACACCATGATCTCAGTGTTCTTTGATAAAGGCGAATATTTAGGAAGGAGTATGAAACTACCTACCTCGCTATTTCTTGAACTTGTCTCTGTACCAACGGATCCATGTTTCTCAATCAATACTGTTGATGCACTGTCTCTCCCCTGCAGTTTCCGTGCTATCGCCAGCCCAATGACACCACCACCAATCACAGCATGTGTGAAGTCGGCGTCTCGTCTTATGCTCGACGAGAACTGCCGCCTCGTAGCTGCTTTCAAGATGGTGTTGGAGAAAGCACGTGTGGATATCATGACCCCTGCGTATGGCTCTGCAGGCTCTAACAGGCTCTATGAACACCGAGTTGACAAGGTACCACAAATGCGTTAGAATTGGAATCGGAATTGAGAACAACGTAAGAGGAAAGTCAGATGGATTGAGATGTTGATACTTATCGGAAACACTTGCCATCAGTTTGGATAACGTTACGCGATTAGCTCCCGCCGCTAACGCGTTCAATCCAAGTGTGATCGTGAGGCTATGACTGCCCCGCGCAACTGCAATCAACGTGCAGTATATCTGAGTCCTGGCTCCATTTCTGAAGTACGTGGTGCGAAGCGTGTGTCCTCGGCCGCAGCTTAAAAGTCCTAATCCGGTTACGTCATCGGCAATTGCCCTCCCACCACGCCGACTCATCCCACCACGACTACATCACGACTTTGCACGACCAAACCCCTCATCAACAACCACTCACCACACAGCCCCAGCCCAAGGCACCGTCAAACCAAAATCAACCACCATGGCCAGCAAAAGCAAAGCCCGCGTAACCGCTTTCACGGACCTCCCATCCGCGGACGCCAAATGGGTCAAGCTGCAGAAAGTCGACTACATCGACGCGCACGGCAAATCCCGCGTATGGGAAGTCGCGTCGCGCAAAACACGTGGCAGCGCAGGCGTCGACGCCGTCGCGATGGGCAACATCATCTTCCACCCCACGAAGCCCGCCTCCACGATTGTGGTTCTGCAGTTCCGGCCGCCTGTGGAAGCGACCACCGTGGAGTGGCCCGCAGGTCTCATCGATGCAAATGAGACGCCCGAGGAGGCGGCGGTGCGCGAGCTGTACGAGGAGACGGGGTACCGCGGCAAGGTGGTCAGTACGAGTCCGGCGGTGGCGGCGGATCCGGGGATGACGAATGCGAATATGTGCTTGTGTATGATGGAGGTTCACTTGAAGGAGGGCGAGCCGGAGCCGGAGCAGCATTTGGATGAGGGGGAGGATATTCTGAGGGTTAATGTGCCGTTGGCGGAGTTGTATGAGAGGCTGGAGGGGTGGGCGAAGGAGGGGTATGTCATCGCTGCAAAGCTGTATCATTGGGCTGCGGGTGTGCAGTATGCGATTGATCATCCTGAGCTGTTCAAGAAGATTGATCAGCCTGGTGCTGGAGCTTGACTCAGAAGCCCCCTGTGAGGAATGATCATAGAAGAATAACAATACAGTGCAGATATAAAGCTGCAAACCTACATATAATCCATTACCTACAGAATCATTCACGGCAACACAAAGCAGGCAAAAAGACATGTGAAGAGTAGAGGTGCGGAGTTATCGTTATATTCAGTCCGTAGACCTCTAAACATTAGGCGCAGGAATATCCTAAGCTCTCCAATGTACAAACTCGCGAGCTCTTATTGAAAACAATGGTAGTGAGTGAACCAGTCATGATCTACAGTCAAAATCGTATCCAACCGAGCCTAACCACACCGCCCATGAAGAATGGGCGCATAGACATTTATGTACATTAAAGAAACGATGCAAGTGATTGCAGTATGTCGGCCGCTCGAACGCCGGTTGCCCTGCTCAATGCGAGGGATGTGAAAAAGTCAGACCGCTGTCGAATGTGTGAAAACGCCGTCACCGAAGTCCAAATTTTGATGCATAGATGCCGAAGTAGATTGCTGATCAAGAAGAATGACGCATTTACTTGCGCTCCTTAGTCAGGCGCTTGCGCTTCTTCGAATCTGTGGAATCGCTTCTGCTGTGGCCCATGGGTGCAGGTGACACATCGCGCATCAGACTGCTGTTCTGGGGCTGGTGCATCTCGTAGCCGACGTCGTTGCCCGGTGCGCTGCTGTAGCTCTCTTGTCCGAGGGGACTGCGTCCCTGACGGCTGGAGTTGTTTGAGTCGCGGTTAGTGGACTGGTTGTACGCAGCCTTGGGTGCTGCAAGATCGCCTTGCCCAACCTGGTTGGAAAGCGGCGATTGATTGCGGTACTGTTGCTGCTGCTGCTGCTTGTCGTAGACTGAATCACCAGAGAGAGACTCGACCGACTCGGTGTAGCCACCCTTTCCAGAGCTCATGCCAACTTCGTAAGGTCCTTGTTGACGCTGCTCCTCGAAGAAAGCACCACCAGCCGGCTTTTGAGTCTCCTGAGTCTTGTGGTAAATGCGTGCATCCTCTGGATCCATGAAGGATTCAACACGGCGGGGCATGTAGACAGAGTTGTTGGCAGAAGTACCAGTGGATGTGAACGAATCCATGGAGGAGCGGGGGTGGAGCGGAATGTGGGGAGCGTTGGGGTCGCGGGGTGCCATGTTGGGGAATGTGAGACCAGAGTCGTTGTTCTGCTGGTACCAGCCGTTGGGCAGCCTCTCTGCGGCGGCGAAACGACCCTCCATATCGACGGTAGGCTGCAGAGGGACGGTACCGGGACGCTTGTGTGCTTCAGCAGCAGCCTTGAAGGTCTCGGGAACGACGTTGAGATCATCACCGGCGGCCTCAGCTTGGGCAATAGCCTCCTGGGGAGAGGTCTTTGCGTCAGCAGAACCAGCATCAGCACGAGGTCCACCCCATGTACGCTGTCCGGCGGTGAAGATACCGTAAACCATGTAGACCCAGTTGAAGAAGGGGTTGACGACGAACATGAGCGGGTAGAGCATGACCTTGTAACGACCGAGCTTGGCGCCGAAGTAGATCATGAGAAGCCAGTTGAGTCCAAGGGAGATGGCAATGAAACCGACGGGCAAGTTGGCGACCTTCTGCGATGTTGTAACGAGAGAAAGGACCAGGATGAAGAAAAGCAGAGCGGTGGTACGGATGGTGTTCTGCATGAAACGAACGATCAGAAGGATAGGGTAGCGCTTCCACAGACGGATATCTGTCAACATGCAAACTTCGTTGGTGATAAAACCCAAGAACCAGCGGCGACGCTGCTTGAGCAGGGACGTGTATGTTTGCACAGCCTCGGTCTTGCAGAAAGCACCAGTGTTCATCTGAATTTGGTAACGCTCTTGGGCGCCAATCATGAACAAATGGGTCAACCAACGATCCTCGCCCAAATGGCACTTGCCGTAGTCGAAGAGATCGTCACACTGCTCTGCCTTGTCGGCGAAGTAGTACTTGGCCATCTTACGGAAGGCAGAGAATCGCAACATGGTGAGGGCACCAGGAAGACAAGTGACAGCACCGCAGCCAGATTCGACGGAACGCTCGAAAAGTTGACCGTGGATGTACTCCATATCCTGTAGCAGAGTGATGAGCGAGTTCTTCTCCGTGGTTGATGTAATGACACCGGTTTGAGCCAACATGTTCTTCTTGGAGCCAGGCTTAAGTTCCATTTCGTACATGAAGTTCTGGATGCAGGTCTTGTCGAGAATACAATCGGAATCGATGAAGAGGACAAACAGGTTATCGTTGCGCTTCAGGTACTCGGCGTAGATCTTGTCGATGAGCTTGAAAGTCCTCTTCTGGCAGTGACGCTTGCCACCGTGGGGGAAACGAGAGATGGTGATACGGCACCCACGGTAGATGACATCGATGGACTTGGGGTACGAGTCGAGAGTGAGGGGTACACCGAGCTTCTCAATGGTGTTCAAGTAAAGTTCATCCTCAGCATCTCCGTCGAAGGACAGGAAAATGTGCAGGCAAGAAGGCGGGTACTCGCAGTCGACAAGCGAATCGCAAGTTCGGAGGAGAATCTCAGGAATTTCCTGGTAGCAAGGCATGATAATGACGACCTTGGGAGCCGAGGTTTCATCGAGAACGCTTTTGATCCTCCTGGTGCGGCCGACGGAGTGAGTGACGAGCTGGTAGACACAGAACAACCATGGGATTGTCAGGAGACCAGCAAACGACCAGAAAGCGAACCATTGGAGGAAGTCGACCATCTCCTGAGGGAAGTACTTAACTACCTGGGCGGGCAGAGGAAGCGTGACGACCATAATGGGCAAGAAAATGGCACTAGTACTATTAGCATTGCTTCTGGTAAGTCGCAGGCTGAGACCACATACCGGAGGAGAAAGAACATGATTCCGAAGAAGATGGCAAGGAGTCGTACACTGATGGTCTCGGCCTTCTGGAAGACCTTGACGATGCAGTACAAGAAAGCGGCAACCCAAAGGAACCATTCGAGCAAGGCAGCAAGCATGACGCTGCCGACGATTGCCACGTAGACGATCTGTTGCTGTTAGCTACGAAGCTGGAGCTGGGAAGACTCGCAAACTCACGTCCTTTGTGGCCCATGGGTCGTCGATATCTGGAATGCCGGAAGAGTCCGCCCTAGACACTAGGGTCTGGACGACGGGACCAACTGCGTCCCACATTGTGGAGGAGTATTAAAATGTATATGTTCGTATCGAGGTCGTAAGGTGGGGTGAAGCGAGTGCAGGCAGAAAGCTCTGGCTTAAGCTGCCGTAGATGTCGAGAACCGCTCGGTAAGACGGGTGCTGTAACGCGGACGCAGCGATGGGCGATGTTCAAAAGTCGAGAGGCGAGCGCGGTATGAGGCAAACCCAGGGCGGTGGAGAGCTGGACGGGTGACACAGCGCACGCTCACTGGAGTGTTCGTTGCACAGCGCTAGAGAATCGAGGCAGGAACCGGGGGTGTCGACGAGAAGATAAAGTCCCAAAAAAGATAGACGCTGATTCAGCTGGCAATATTGTCCGGCGTCGAGTATATTGACTGATATGCCGAGACTTGTGCTTCTGGACGGGTAAATGCACCTCCTGAGACAGGCAAGGTAAACGAATGTGAGGGGTCGAAGCAAGAAAAGCAGCTCTTCAGCACAGTGTCATCACAGATGCCGCACGCAAGGGAGACAGCTGCAGGTTCTGGGGAGGTGCGTCTGGAGGAGAAAAGGGAATCTACTGCACGAGGGGGTCGGGTTGGTTTGTACAGGCACGAAAGCGCGGAAACGCTAGGGCCCACCGCAGGCTTCACCGAAAATGTCATCGCGGCTCTGGGCATGGTGAAAGTCTGCGCAAGTGCGTGCGATCGTCGCAGGGGGCCGTTGACTGATTCGGGCAGGCAAGCCGCCTCCCCTTCTCCAGCCTAAGAGCTTGACACGGCTGCCGGTGGACACGCTCGGTTTGAGTGGTGCACAGCGCGCGACAGCTCACGCCGGCGAGGCCCAATGCAGCCTCGCTGGTTATTTTAGGACGGCGCCTCTGTGCGCCGTCCACCGTTGGGCGTGTGAGGTCTGCAGCGCTCCTGGTCGCTTTGTTTGACGATGCTCCTGATCGCCCTAGCTATGCCTCCTCTTTGTGTCTTTGTCGCGCACACTGGTACTCAAGAGCTGGTACTCCAGGGCAGCCACGCCGCCTTTGAGCCAGCGACTACAACGGCGGCGTCAGAACGAGCACTCGATCGACAACCAGCTGGATAGTTAACTGATGCACTATATGCTCACTGCGTTCCAATGGCATCATGGTGCGCAGGAATTTCGCCTTCCCTGCCGCCCTTCCGTCTGCGCGTTTCATTGCCAAGCGTGCTGCTGGCCTCGCCAAAGCAAGCGAATGCGGGCTGACATAACTGCTCCGTCCAATCGCGCCTCTCCTACGACTGCACTGGTCCGGCTTTACGCTCAGCGGCAGGGGCTTGCTGCCATCCGTCACTGAAATTGAATACGAGCCGACGTTGACCCTCCTCTCCTTTTCTCCTTCGACCTTCGGCGCCACTGTGACAAGCGCTAGGAAACGCTAGAAAAAGTAACACGAACATTCGGTGGGGGACTCCACAGTCCTCAACATCGAGCGATGAGATTGAGATGACCTGACTTCCCCATCGAATGCCATCTTGCTGTGACACGCGGTTCCACGGCCCACCGCTTTCAAGCCTCAACATTCGTGGCATGCGGGCTTTGCACCTGAACCAGCCTTCCAGAACAGATCGTCATTGCTGCCCCGGCGAGGCTGTGCAGCCGGCTGGCAATCGATAAAGCCTGGGTGATGTCCCGCAGCTCGGGATCTGGTCGTGCGCGTCCACACCCGCCGATCTGTTCGCTACGGAATGTTGGCAACCGTATTTCCTTGAATAGCAGTGCAGATCTCAAGACGGTGCGGCAAGGCTGAAATTCGTGCAGCCGTCACCGCTGTTCGTATATTTACTGTCCTCGTAGCTCCCGCCGACATGACTGCCCGTATATCGATTATCCTCATAGCTCCCGCTGCCTGTCGATATCGTCTTCCGCAAATTTTGTTTCATCAATGCACATGAATCGCCGTCACTCAGATGGCGCTTACGCCCGTTGGTCTTGAAGAAGCCGCGGTAAACTTAAGCTTATTGTCTACCCCTGAACCACAGTTCAACTTGTTTGAACCCTAAAGAACCGAGCCCACAACTTGTTCGGCTCAACCACTCACAATCGACGCTGCTTTTGAAGAGCCAATCTGGCGTTCAGCAAATGTGAATCTAGTAAAGGTCTTTGAAGCAACCAAGGAATTAGGCGCACCATGCTTCGCTCCACATTGCCGCTTTGACGTATGCTTCGATTGATGAGCATTTGCAATTCGCAGACAACTGGAGCGCCAAGAGTCACCGCGTGGAGGGCTCAAGCAACGAACCTGACTCAACAACCCCTATTCGCATTGAAGCACTGTCCGGAGCTTTCGGAGCATTAATCCCCCGCGCAAGTGTGTAGATATTGAAGGCAGCGCTTTCCCAAGCTTGAGCGGTGTAACTCGCAATCGCTGTGGCTGGCCGGCTTCGTGACCCGGTGCTGGGTCCGCAGTCCCAGAAGTATGTTACCTGCACCTGCATGTGCGCATCATTGTCGACATGAAGGTTTGTTGACACTCGATGATCGCGCACCACCTGCCCCAGGCCCGCCCCTGCACTGCTCGGTCTAATGTCCTATAGCTGTGTAATCGAAACATTGCTCCATTGCGAACCAGCACGGTTGCGTGTAGGCAAGAATAGTGTAGCATCCTGCGATTCCCCTGTGATATACACAAGCTTTTGATCTGAATGGTCAGAATGAAGGGATGCCTGGCGAATCAGCGGTGAATTGCACATTACCGGACCAGACTCCTGCAGGGTCACGCCATGATCTGTCAGGAGATCTATTTGAGAGACAAGACGGACGAGATATGTATGATCTGTAGGCGGTTTGTAAATAGTTGGTGAGCTTATGCAAGGACGCCGGCACATGACTACCTTCCAAGGTCCCGAGGATTAGTTCCTGCATGCGTCTAGCTTTCCTTCAAGTTCAAGGTGAGTGTATGTACCTGCAACTACTGTCTTACCTTGATGGATAACCATGCAATGCGATACATCGTTATTGCAAGTCGTCGGCGTCATCAAAGGAAGAACCATCGACCTGGCGTCCTCACGAATTATTCGAGACATTCCTGCCGTTAACGTCCGTACATGTATCATAACTATGCAGGAGCACATATCGCAACGCGGACTGCTGACGTGTCGGCAGCCGCAGTCGTGATGTGATATTGGTTTTGTGATGGTTGAGTACCAAGCTCACCACATTCGTACTCAGGTTCGCTGCCATGCCAAGCATTTGCGGCGGAGTGACGCTACACTTCCCGATGCGGAAAGAGCAGGTCGGAAGCCGTTCCTGCAGTCGAACTTCGAACAACTCTCGACGCGTGTGACGGCGAAAACACCCCGCCTTACTTTGCTACTGCTCTGCACAAGCGACCGCTTCATCGTGAGCCTGTCCGCGCTGCGCCCGCCCCAATGCTCGCAGAAGTCGCGCCTGACATAGCTCCGATATTCCATGTGCGCGTATCATAGCCGACCCGTGCTATCAACACCCGCCCCTCCACCGTCGAGGGACTATCCACTCCACCATGGACAGACCTAGGAAGCGTACGTGCAGCTCTTTCCGGGAGCTTCATAACACTAACAGCGAGAAGGAGAGCTTCGTGAGCTCAACTTTCGAGCCTGGGATGGCGAGCAAGGTCGGTAGCCATCTGCGCCCCCGCCCGTCGTATGCTGATGCGTGATGCAGATGTCTTCCCCGTGCAGAGCTCGCTCGACTCGTCCATGAAGAAGAACACGGCCTTTATCAAGCGCCTCCGAACCGCCATCAACGCGTCCTCCCAGTCGCAGTTCCTGCAGGAGATCCGCACGCTATCGCTCCACAAGTACCTCTCCGAGATCATATCGGCATGCTACGAAGGCCTCTGCAGGCTCAAAACTCCAGGCGAGATTGCGACCGGCGTCGAAATTGTCAGCGCTCTCCACCAGCGCTTTGGGCCCTCCGAGTTTACTGGGTATATTGGCTGGTACATGGGAAGGGGCCTTGCTACCCCAGACAAAGCACATCTGAAAACGCTGTCGCAGGAAGTGCGCGACCGAGAAGATAAGGAGCGGCTTTCGCGTCAGCGCGTCCTTCTGCGTGTGGCTACTGAACTCTGGCTGGTTGGTGTGCTGCGAAGCCTGGATGACGTGGCGCGCCCTGAAGAGGCTGGCAAGAACAAGGATAATGGCAAACTCGTCGAAAGTTCTACACGAACCAGGGCTCGTGCGGAGAGCGCTGATTCGGAGCCGTTTCCCTTGGAAGTACTCAAGGACATGCTTGGCTACGACCGCGAGCACGTCAACCTACCGCTAGTGGTCATCTTTGTCAAGGCTTTTGCGTGGGATATCCTCGGTGCAAAGACGTCAGCTGCAGAGGGTCGCAAGACTGTCAACGAGGACGGCACGACAACCGGGGACAAGAACGATGACACATCGGCCACCGAGGATGACGAACAGCACAGCCAGGATCCGCCTATCATCGCCCCAGATCTGCAACAGCGCTTCAAAAATATTCTAAACCGCTATTTCGAAGACGTCAAAGCACATTTACTGCGAGACCAGAAGCACTTAGCGTCTCAAGGCCGCAAGAACGCGGAAGCCTACGTGAAATCTGGAGAGGTGTTCGAGGACCGCCAGGCAAACTACGAAAGGCAGCTGAAGACGCAGGAACGACTGATCGCCAATGCTCAGGTTCTAGCCGATGCACTGAGTGCGGAGATGCCTGATCTAAAGGAGAAAGACAACTCTGCGAATGCTGGGGACGGATCTATCGGTCTGATTAAGGCTGGAGAGTACCTGCGCGGCCGTAGTGACGGGCCCGGTATCTGGGAGGACGAAGACGAACGCCGCTTCTACGAGAACTTGATCGACTTGAAGGATCGCGTTCCTGGGATTTTGCTCGAGGATGCTAAGAAGAAGAATGTCGACACTAACGAGCAGGTCGGCAAACGCATTGAGCCGAAGGCAGAAGCCGTTGAGAAAGAGGCCGCAGAGGCGGGCAAAGTCGCAGACGCAGATGACCAGTCTACTGCCATTGCGAACAAGTCTGTCGGCACCCAGGTTGATGCCGTTCTTGCTCGCTTACCAGAGCTCAACACCAAAGATTCAGTGGACCAGACTGCCATCGACTTTTGCTTTCTCAACTCCAAAGCGTCGCGCAACCGTCTCATCAAGGCAGTTCAGGATATTCCTAAGGGCAGATCTGATCTGCTGCCAATCTATTCGAGGCTGATTGCGACACTCAGCAAGTATATGCCCGATGTTGCACAGGGCCTTGTTTCTTACCTAGACGATGAATTCCGAAGCCTGCAACGCCGCAAGTCAAAAGATTTCCTAGGCCAGGTGCGGACACAGAACGTACGCTATCTAGCAGAACTCACCAAGTTTAACGTTGTTCCTGAACACGTTATCTTCCATTGCCTGAAAGTCAGCCTAGACGACTTCTCGAGGATGAACATTGAGATTATCTGCAATCTGCTCGAGAACTGCGGACGATACCTCCTGCGCAACCCAGATACGTCACCTCGTATGGCTTCGTTCCTGGAGACACTTCAGCGCAAGAAGGGCGCTCAGGTGCTTGGGCAGCAGGAACGCATGCTGATCGAAAACGCGATCTACTATGTCAATCCACCAGAGCGCGCAGCCATCGAGCAGAAGGAGCGGACGCCGGTCGAGTTGTTCCTACGCAAGATCATGTATCAGGACTTGACCCGCCGTACCCTAGATAAGACTGTGAAGCAGATCCGCAAAATGCACTGGGAAGAAGAGGAGGTCGTCAATTTCTTGCATAAGATTTTCTCAAAACCTGGCAAGATCAAGTACAGCAACATCCATCTACTGTCCGTCATCCTCGGTACCATCCACCGCTATCACCAAGACTTTGCCATTGGAGTTATTGATGACCTTTTGGAGTCCATCACATTCGGTCTCGAATTGAACGACTTCAAGTTCAATCAGCGTAGGATCGCAGAGGTCAAGTTCCTTGGCGAGCTGTACATCTACCGACTTGTTGACTCGCCGCTTGTCTTCGACACACTGTACAAGCTGCTGAACTACGGATGGCAGGGCGGCTACGCTCGTCCAGATTTGTACAACCCGCTGGATTTGCCGGATGACTACTTCCGCATCCGCCTAGTCTGCAATCTTCTCGAGACCTGTGGCATGTACTACGATAAGGGTGCAGCCAAGAAGAAGCTTGACTTCTTTCTTACGTATTTGCAGTACTACGTCTGCACCAAGGATGCACTGCCAATGGATGTAGAGTTCATTGTCCAGGACGCATATGCTTTGATCCGGCCGCAGTGGAAGCTCATCACCGACCTGGACGAAGCATCTCGTGTCTTCGGCGAGGCTGTCAAGCAGAACTACCAAACGGCGGCGACCGACAAGCCGATCGAGCCTGAGGATGACGACGAGTCTGCTTCTGACGACGATGTGGACGGACCTGACGATGATGATGTGGTCGTGCCTGAAGGCGAGGATAAGTCATCGGACGAAGACGAGGAAGACTCTGATGAAGACGAACCCGCTAAGAGACATCTGTCTGACGATGAAGAAGAGCATATTGTTGTGACACGTCAAGAGGAGGAACGCGATCCTGAAGTGGAGGCTGAGTTTGACCGAGAGCTTGCCAAGCTCATGTCTGAGAGCGCCGACTCACGCAAGTATGATCGTAAGCCTGTGTTCGACATGCCTTTACCGATGCGACGCGCTCGCGAGGCAGCAGCTAACCCTGAGGACGGCGTGAGCGAAGCTCCCGTCCCCATCGCACCATCTAACACCATGAAATTCTCACTTCTCAGCAAGCGTGGAAACAAGACGCAAACTCGCTCAATTGACCTGCCCTCTGACTCGACCTTCGCTGTCGCCATGCGTAATAAGCAACAGGCCGAGAAGGAGGAGCAGCAGCGCATCAAGAGTCTCGTTTTGAACTATAACGAGGGTCGTGACGATGTCGACGATACTGGTGAATCACCATTTTCTTACGCTCTCTCACCTAATCGCAACAAAACACGTACTGATGCTCAGCAAGTTCTGGAGAAGACTCCAAACCCATACGCACAGCCGCGAATCGACAAGGCCGGCAACAACCGCAGCAATCAGCGCGCCAGGAAGCTGCAACTCAGCGATGTCAACTGGTATGGGCCCCCTTCCTCTCTTCAGCAGAGGTGTATCGCGAAACAGTCCACGTCGGCTGCATCGAAACCATAGTTGGTCGATCAGAGCCGGCGTGACAGGTTTCACAATGCGCCTTCTCGCACTCAAATTCAACATTCGACTTGATCTACGCTGCCTTTGGCACTTTATCGACATGGCTAACCGCAAGGCCCTCTCCGGGCGGCTGATACGCAGGACTTGAACACGCGCTATTATGCTACAGACAGCATCTACAGCGAAACATCCAGGAGCGACATACTCTTGGCCTCTGACAAGATCAGGAAGCGTGCATAGGAAGTATACGGGCGCGGCTGCAGACCCAGACAACTTGAAACCGCCGCATCGAGCCGTCCCGGCCACGCGTCTACGCCAGCCCAAGTATCGTTGCGCGAGCACTAACAGGAGACCCCGCGGCCTGGCGGACGTGCAGGCAGTGACCAGAAGTACGAGAACGGCAGTCAAGCACATCCCTCGACTACTGCATCTACCCGGGGAGGACGCCACGGCACAGATGGAAGAGCATTCGATGCATGATGTAACATTGCTTTTCAGTATCAATTTGAACGCAGTCTTTTCCGTATCGATGTCCGTGAGATCGTGTACTACCGCAGGTGATGGCACGGGCGTGTTGCAGTCGTGTAGTCACATCCATTCATGGGGGCCTCATTGCAGACACTGACAAAAGCACAGTCAACCCGCAGCGCCGCTATTCAAACCCACCCCCGCCCCGCTGCCCCCACCACCCTGAAACATTCTTACTCCCCACCCGCAGTAACCTGCCCAAAACCCAACTCCCGCACCCTCCACCCCTGCCTCCACCCAGCGCACCACGAAGATACACCCCGTAGTGTTTGAAATTGCCATCTAGTCTAGCACACCACCAGCTTCTCGCTGATCCTCCGTGGCGCAATTGGCTAGCGCGTCTGACTGTTATCCGTACTCTGCTTGATGGCACATCAGGAGGTTGAAAGTTCGAGCCTTTCCGGGGGAGATGACATTTTTTGCTCCGCTCTGCGGGTGTGTTGGGTGGTGTACGTAAGGTAGTATACGTGTGGCGGGCGTGCGTATGGGTGGTGTTTTTGCTTGCGGGGTGGCGCGTTGGTTGGGGGTTGGCTTTTTGCGCGGCTGTGGGGGAGGGAAGCGGAGGAGGGGTGCTTGATGGGTGCTGCTGGAGAGGGTGGTAGAAGGACGGAGGATGGATGGATGGTTCGTGGGTGGGACCAGATGATGTGTCTATTAGTGTGTGTGTCTATACGCCCGCTCGTCTTGCAGCACGCATCAGTCTGCTGCTCTGCTCTTCTATCACGCTGCTCCGCTCGGTCTCACCGCGCCTTCTCATCGTCAATCTGCCGCCTCAGATCATCCAGCGCCTCGTGCCGCCGCTGCAAATGCGCCTCCAGCCCCTCAACCTGCTCCCGTACCGTGTCAATCTCCTCGCGTATCCCGCCGAGCCCCTTGACGGCGCCGCCCTCGTCGTTGTCAAGATCGCGCAGCACAGTCCGCTTGTAGTCCAGCAGCGACTCCAGCTCGCGCTTCACCAGCGCCGGCGTGCTGTCCTTTGCGCGCCCGTGCCGGCGCGCCTGCACGTCCTTCTCGACGTCGGCCATCTTGGCCTCGAGCTCCTTGAGCTGCTTCTTGAGGCGCACCTCCTCCCAATCCTCGGTGGTGCGGCCGCCGAAATCCGTCGCCTTGCGGGCGCCATATGTCTGGGCGCGGTCGCCGACGCCGAGCCGCGTCAGGTACGCGTCGCCGAACTTCTGCTTGCGGCCGGTGGCCGTCGACTCGTCCGAGGCCGTGGCCCAGCGGTTCTGGCCCGCGTGCGAGACGTCGTAGTCGATGTGGGCCTTCTCGAACGAGGAGCGTAGGCTCGGCGGCACGGAGCGCGGGACGCGGTAGCCTTCGCTGCGCTGGTTGAGGATGTGGAGGAAGGCGAGGGCGGCGTCCTTGCCGATGGCGTCGCGGGCGGCCGGGTTGACGAGGTTCCAGGCGAAGCGCACGTCCGAGTCGGGGACGGCGTCGAGCGACTCGAACAGCGGGGCGAGCGAATCGAAGGTGATGTGGCCGTGGGCGTCGCGGTTGGCCGAGTAGATCTCCTCGTACTTGGCCTTGTCGCTGGGCGACATGTACCAGTCGAAGCCGGCGCGCAGACCAGGCGTGTCGTCATCGTCTTCGATGTGCTCGAACTGCTGGCCGCCGCTCAGGGCGCGCGTGGCCTGCACCAGATGTGCCTTGCTCTCCGGGACCAGCCAGTCGGGCAGCGTCTGCGGGACGTCGGAGGAGACGCCGTTGATCAGGTCGAAGATGAGGCGCATGGCGACGCAGAACTCCTCGAAGTCGAGCTTGCCATCGTTGTCGACGTCTGCGAGGTCCCACACGCGCTCGAGCTGGTCGTCGCGGAGGTGCGAGTTCTTGAGCACGGGCGCCGCCTGCGTACCGTCGAGGTGCGTGCCGCCGTTGGCGAGGGAGCTGAAGATCTCCCAGTACTTTTCGATTTCGTCTTGTTCGATGCGGTTCGGCGGCATGGTGGGCGGTGGTGGTTGCGTGCAGCCGCGAGCTGTGGGCGGGTTGGGCTACTGGGCTGCGGAACCGCGGCGGCTCGACAGGGGCAGTGACGTTGGCGGCCCCGTTTACATACGCAGCACCCCAGTCAACACGCAGTCACCACTCCAAAGACACAACGTGATAATGCAGTCTCCAATTACTATGTAGTCTTCATCATTATCTGTATAGCCAACGCTGGAACCAATGCATACAAACTCCGGCCTTGCAGATTCCATTGCAGGCCCCCAGTGGTTTCCTATGTAATGCGCCGAAAAAGGAGCGACTATCTGCGAGACATTTTATAAACGTGTCAAAACACAGCAAACACCATAAATGCAATACACAAACACCACACAGCCTAGCCCATCATGGCCAGCTCCGTGTCGATGGTCTGGTTGAGGAAGATCTTCCTCTCTCCGGTTAGCTGCGTCTGCAGTCGCTGCTCGGCGAGTGCGACGAGCTGCTTCTTGGTCATCGAATCAAGGTCGCCCTCGTTCAGACACGTGCGCACGACCTCGACAATGGTCGCGTCGCTGGGGCCGTTCATCATGCTCTGGAAGTTGACTGTGCTGCCGGGGCGCGATTGGCCATAGCCGAGAGGGCTGCGCCCGCGGACTGGCGGCGTCGACGCCATGAGGTTGTCTGAGCTCTGGAAACCACCCATGTTGTGACGGTCGCCGTAGGGCGACGCGCCGTATTGATCGCTCATACCGCCCATAGACATGAGGCGGCTCTGGTGAGGGTTCTGGTGAGGGTTCTGATGAGGGTGATCCTGGTAGCGTGACAGGTTGGAGTAAGTCGACTGGCGCGTCTGCATACCCTGGTACGGGCCGGGCGACTGAGGGGGCATGTGCGAGATGTGCTGCATGTTCGACATGACGGTCGAGGCAGGCTTGACCGACGAGTAGATGGATTGCATGTCGTTCATCTCGTATGTGTCGTCTTCGTAAGCGCTGAAGCCGCCCTTCTCGGACTGCCCAGCAAGACCGCGGCGACCGGGAAGCTCGTTGCGCTCAGCATACTCGTCCCATCGCATCATCGGAATAGACTTGGGGTCGAAGCCCTCGTCTTCCGTCAGCACAGCCTTCTTCATGCCCTGCTCGCCGATGACGACACGGGTGTTACCCCACGAGAAGTCGTCTTGCTTCCAGAAAGAGTAGAGAGGCAGAATCAGCGAGTAGATAGGGAAGGCCATCAGGTAGATCAACATCCATCCAATGTGCTGCCATTGACGCTTGATGATGAAGATCAACGCCTGTAGACCGTAGACACCAGCCAACATGATGATCGAGATCAACGGGAACTGGCCAGTGCCGGACGAGACCGTGTATATCAGGTAGACGAGGTAGGCACAAATTGATGGAAGCGTGACGGTACCAAACAGATCGATAAAGACGACAAAACGCATGGAGAAACAGCAGAAACCGCACAGGTCAGAGATGAAAACAAGTTCAGCCAAGTTGTGGATGGTTGAGTTGATCCAGCGACGTCTCTGCGAAAGCAGAATGCTCCATGTCTCGGGGGCGGCTGTGAGGGCGTAGGCGTCGGGGATGAACTTGAAGGATGTGTGGGGGAAATGCTTCAACATCAACGTCGTGAGATAACGATCCTCTCCGAGCGATAGTAGGTTCTTCTTGTGTAGGGTGTCAACGACACAATCGGCGTAGTCCTTGATGACGGCATCGGCAATGACGAGAGGCTTGCCCTTGTCAGCTGTTCGCAGACGGTACATGCAGAAACTGGCAAACATTAGCAAGGATCGGGTCTCAAAAGGGGTCAACTTACCATCCGGGCAAACAGGTGACACTGCCGAATAAACTTTCGAAGGCCTTGGAGAGATGATGGGAAATGTAGTACTCGTAAACTTGAATCATCGTCCACCAAGACTTCTCTTCGTTTTCAAGACTGGTCTCACCGCAAATACCGGCGATCTTGGAATCGTGGGCACAGCTTGCTACGAGACGGTTGAGAGAGTCAGGCTTGACCATAGTATCAGCGTCGACCATAAGCATGTATTCGTAGAGCTCCGGGTCCACACCAATGATGTTGTTGATCTGATGGAACATCTCGAGTTCGAGGGGGTTCATCTGGGCGCGGTGGTGGACACGGTTGAGGAAGCTCATCAGCAGAATCTGGGAATCACGTTTACCGCGGTTACCAGGCCTGCTCTTGGACTGCTCGGACTCCTTGCCCATCTTTACGACAACAATGTATGGAACGACATTGCCTTCAAATTCGTAGAGACCGGAGTAGACTTTGCCGTAGTTGAGCTGCTGACTTCCTTCACCGACAGACCAGAAGGGAAGAGCGGGAGGATCGACCTTGGGATCGACACCAAGGATATCCAAGACGATCTTAGGTGTAGGGCGATCGTTACCACCTCCGACAATCATTCCGTCGCAGACAACACAAATGAGCTTGCGCTTGTTGTCGTAGGCAAGTGCAGTCAGCGAGTCAAGACCCTTTCGGATGTGCTCCTCTCCTTCTGTGTAGGCGGGAACGTGACAGATGACGAACTTATCCTGGTTGGCTGGACGCTTGCGAGATCCGAGCTGCAGGGCAGCCAAGAACTTGGTGACAATGACCACACAAAGAATAATCGTGACAGCAAGGAGAATGTAGTCGTTGATTCGGCACTTGATGCTCTTGCGGAAGTCGGTCTTGCCAACGTAAAATGTGTTCTTCAGGCATTGGAGATTCCACGATTGGGCAGTGGCGTTCAAGTTGTTCTCGAAGTCTTCCTTGAGATCGGATCCGGCGTTGTTCTTGACAAGGTCGACGAGTTTGTCGTCAAGGAATTGGTACTCTGCACCGTCATTGTTGGTGGTAAGAGTCTTGAAGTAGTCCGTAAGATCGTAAACATCGTTACCCATGGTGAACCACATATGATTCTCATCTTCGCCCTGGTTCTTGATCTTCTTCGAGTCCCAGACGAGGTCTCCCTTTCGCATCTCCTTGATGGCAGGCAGAAAGACGTTGGGGTACCAATCATCCTTCTTCAGTGCATCGCTGTCAGCCAGGTTGGTCATCTGTCCGGACTTGTGGACACCCAGGGGGTTGGTAATGGAGGTGTTGGATGTCAGGAATAATTGACGGTTGCGTGTGGTGTCGTCAATCAGATTCGGGCAGGCAAGGTACAGAGGCGGCATGATGTACGGGTCCATGTCCAGGCCGGCAAACTCAATCATGTTGGTTCGAGATGCTTCTGTGTTCGAGTCGCTGTGCTGTTTCTTCCAGAAAGATGAGAGATCGTAGACTACACCGCGGTGGCTGACGAAGAAGTCGTCCTGACCCTGATGAGTACTGACTTCTCCTGCATCCCAGACTTTGAGTTTGTTGGGGCACAGGAGCTTTCCGAAGGCGACAATGTAGAAGACGATAATTCCGTTGAGCAGAAGGATGATGAAAACAAGAACGAACTTCTCTCTCCAGGCCATGCGAACGTCTGGTCGCTTCATACGACCAATCAACTTCAACAGTGGTGAGGGAATCCAGAAGGTCATCGCCCATACAAAAGCAACCCACATGCGTCGAGTTGTCGTGATGGGCATCTCGGTGACCATGGAGTTGCCACCAGTCTCAGCGTCGTAGTAAGTAATACCCTTCGTCTCGTCACCCTTACCGCCGAGACCGTAGTCACCGATAGCTGCCGTGGGCATGGTGACGGTGGTGGGGGCTATAGATTTGGCATCTGTAGGCAGTACCAAACTAGGCGTACTCTGGAAAGGATTCTGGGGCTGTTGTTCAGGAAGAGGTGGGAAGAAGCCACTGCCTGCCATGCTAGACGGTGCCTGTGGAGGGTAGCCACTTTCGAGGCCGCCAGCTCCCACCATGCCACCTAGCATGCCGGCGTTCATGCTTTGATTCCCGTTCAACTGCTCGAGCTGGGATTCGGCCTCCCACCACGTGCCCTCGCGCATCCAAATGCGCTCGTTACCAATCACTACTTCGCCATTGCTCCAGCCGCGCTGCAGAGTCCAGTTGGTGATGCCGTCACGTCCGTCCATGCAGCCTAGAGCGGCATAACGCTCGTAGAACTCGTGAACATCGAAGTCGGCAGTGAAATCAAGGTATCGGTTACGACGGTTGGCCCATTCCGGCAGACGCCACTCGCGTAGCTGGCGTGAAACGACACCGGCTTGCCATGTGGAGTTCAGATCCTGTGTCACGGAATTGGGAATAACGTCCGTGGGGTGAATTGCCAGCTGGAACCACACTCTGCTGCTAGCCACGGTCATGGGCAGATCGAGACGATTGTGCTTGCCCAGTACAACACCGGCCTGCGGCACGGGGTAGAGGAGTTTCCTGACGAAATTGCCCTCTTCAGTGTCCACCGCGATCTTGTCCAAGACGGCCTCACGCCTTTCGAGCTCAGAGTCGTGCTCGCGGAGTGCAGCACCTTCAATTCCGAGATCAGCCTCAGATGTCTGTACAGCGTCCCTCATGCTTTCAAGCACCGAGTTGCCGGCAGATGTGATCTGCACGCCGTCGGCCTTCATCTCTGCATTGATGCCCTCTGTATCATCGAAAACGGTACGCAGAGCGATGGCCTTGCCAAGGGAGCGGCTGGGAACCTCAACAATGGTGATGTTCACGACATCCATTCCATCCGCCTCCGATTCGGGGGTCATAATGCCGGGTTGGCTGGCATCGCTGTCGTTGGAAGAGAAGCCAGCGCGGGCCTTCCTGATGTCGTTCTTGATGGTGATATTGGCTTGTGCAAGGACGTAGTCAACAATAGCTTCGTAGATTCCGCCAATGGCAATCTCTCGCTCGTTGGAGGCAAGCTGTTGCTTGAACATGTCAGGAGAGATATCCAGAAGCGAACCACAATCCTGGCATGCTGCGTCGAGCTTGTCCTCGTCGAGGAAGTAGTCGAGTGTGTTTCCCAGTTTGAGCAAGGCGGCCAAAGAGCTTATCACGTCACGAAGCTTTTGGCCTTTGATGCCAATCGCCTTGAGGTTTGCGCGGAAGTCCTCGGCTGCAGCGGCATCATCGGCATCAGGAAGGAACGAGGGAGGGTCGTAGGTGCCCGATCGGTTCAACAAAGTGTATTTATCGGGAGACTGGATGTCGAGGAATTCTCGCTCTTGCTTGCTTGCGGAGCTCGAGTTCAGGTAGTAGAAGACGTCGAAGGCGCGGTAGCCGGCGTGCGCGGGAACCTGGAGAAGACCCTCCCTCGTGTCAAGCCCTGCGGTAGAGAGCTTAATCTCAGCGCCCCTGCACTCGCCTAGGATGTCGATGGTGAAGACAGCGGCGAGGGCAGAGTAGCGTGGCGCAGAAGGGTTCTGTGGCGTGACACAGTGCGTGAAGGGCTTCAGTGCCTCAAGCGCGACGTAGAAGCTATCGGGCAGAGACACTGGCAGTCCTGAGATTGTGGGGGCGAACAACGACGGGGTCGACTCGTGGAGCGAGCTGGGACATGTCAATTTGCTGTGCGCGGCCATGGCGGTGGGAGCAGATCTTACCTCAGCACAAGAGTGCCGTCCTCGACTCGTCGTCGAGCGTGCTCATATGTCTTTCGAACAAGGTCGAGGTCGACAGTGCCGCCAATGCGGCCGTTCTCCATCGTCTTCGCGTTGACCCAGGTGTTGACAACCAGACTCGTGCTAGGCTCGAGATTGTATGGCTGGCCATTTTTGAAGGCCGAGTTGAGGGTGTTGAGCAGTGTCGTGGTGCTGACGACAGTCGAAGTCGAGGCGGGGGCACGCTGTGCATTCGTCGATGCCGTCGAATACACCGACATGCGGGAGGCGTTGTTGTTCACGAAGCTCATGGCTGCGATTGGGAGCAGTCCGCGCCTCGGTGAGCAGCAGTAGAGTGAGAACCCTCACGAGTAGGGTGTGCGGTCGTCGCAGACCGGTGAAGAGATGTAGCGAGCGTCAGGTGCGATTGGGCTTGTCTCGCTGCCCTTGGAGACTGGGATGGTTCGATTGTCGCGGTGGGTTGGGCGTTGCCTTCACTGACCGTAACGAGGGTGGTATTAAACGATAGTGGATAAGAAAGAAGACGCACACAGACGAGCGCTCGACGAAAGACTCGTCGAAGGCAGTTACAGAGAAGTAGTAGTGTTTGTTGGCTTCAGGGCGACTTTCGCCATTCCTCAGTCCGCCGGGGGGCTGCACTTCGTCCCGCTCAGGCATGGCGCGCGGTATGGTTAGAGGGGTTTAGGCGGCCATGACAAGCACTGCACCCTGGCCCTGCCGAGCTCAATGCTCCAAGACCAATCCCCAAGCCTCCGAACATGGATGTCAGGTCTTGCTCTCGTCGCCACTAGGAGCTGAGGCCTGCGTCCGATTGATCGATACGTGCGCCGGAGCTGCGAAGGGGCGTGTGTGCAAGCCCCTATTTTTAGCTCCCCTTATTGTTTACGCTGGCTGCGGCTCTTCGAGAAGGCGGCCGTCGCCTCAACATTCACGCCATGTCACGGAAGCGTACGACGGGAGACGGGCTGCTGGTGGTGTTGGCGGCCATATTCATGTTGTATTGTGACGCCTTGTATCGATAAGACGGCGGGCCAGCAAATCTGAGCGATCGTCTCCACCTGGACGGCGGGAGAAGCAAGCTACGACGCCGTTAATGAGGCGCAAATCCCAATGTCGGCCGGCCCTTCATTTTGTCATCTAAATTGGCTCTGGCAATGCACCTTGGCCACTCAGGCCTCAGCAATTGGGCGTCTCTGACAAGCGACCTACGTCAAGGGTGTGGTTGCAACTTCGGAACGCCGTTTCATGCTGGTCGTTCAATACGGATGGATGCGCTCCACTGTGCCCCGTCCGTATTGCCCCATCGAATGCTAAAATCATGCGGACGGCCACAGCGTCTCAAGACGGAGTTTGTTATGCTCGTGTGAGCAGGACAGACGCTGGTTATGGGCACTGGTGGGCATTCCCAGGCGACTGAGCGTGCATGTGGGCTGCACGCGGTCGATGATGCTTGGTTTGTTTGTGTTATGGTCTGTTATGGTCTCGGCAGAGGGGGAACGCGCAATCGATACGCAGCTAGCGCTCACCAGAGCGGCCAGCGTTGATCGTTTTCCCCAGCCACGGCACCGCACCTGGCTCGCCGTTGGCTCTGATGCAGCGGCGGGTCGGCGGACGCCCGCCGCGCTGGGAGAGGCAGCGTGCGAGACACAGAAACACAACAGTCGGAACCGCTGCTGTCGAGTCACCTTGCCATGCAGCGCTGGCGCTCGTTCGCGGCCCTGCACTGAGCAGTGTCGCTGGGCGTGCTGGCCACAGGCTGAGGTTGCCCGCCGTCCAGTGCGTCTGCTCATCAGTCAGCAGGGTCAAGGGCTGCGGTGGAGCTGGAAGTGGATTCGGCGCGGCAGTAGGGGGCTTTCGCATATAGGGGCGGCAGAAAATAGATACTTTACAGCACCAACACAGACCACCGCGGCGGTGGCGGGCCAGCTGCTGAGGATGTGAGCTTGTGCTAGAGCCCCAGCGTTTTGAAGGCGCCAAACCCCTTTGCTGGTTGACTTTTGGCAACGGCCGTCCAGTTGTGCCTCTTGTGTTTTCCTTCGTTCGGGCCTCTGACCACATTCGCTGATAGTAATTGACCCTCCTGCACGGCATCGCAACTCGCAGCGCGCGCGTTGACCCCCTAGCCCGCTGCATTCCAGCCGTACATAGTCGGGCCATAGCAGCACCACACGGCAGCCCGCCCATCCCCCAGCAGCACTCCACGACGCACCCCGACGGCCGCACGGCACACACTCGCTTCTGACCCCGACACTCGCTCTCAGTCCTTCGCGGACGCGTCCACCATGGCGACGAATGTCCTGCAGCAAGAGTCGCTGGCTCTGCTGCCGCAGCACCAGCAGACGGACACAGGCCTGACTTCGGCGCTCGCTAGCCGCTTCCATGCACACATGCCCACGGCGACGCTCTCGTCGCACGCCATCATCTCTCTGAACACATACACAGATCCCAGCCGGGGCCTCGACGGCGGCGAGGATGGCAGCGCCGTGCAGGCTGCCAAGGACCTCGCGGGGCGGGCCTACATGCGCCTGGGACAGCGCTCCGAGGACCAGGCCATTGTGTTTCTGTGAGTTCTTGCTCCGGCAGTCACCTGACCGACGACGGGCTAACACGCTGCAGCGGCGAGACGGGCGCTGGAAAGACGACCATCCGCGGACACCTGTTGAGACAGCTGCTCTCCTACTCGGCCACGCCATTGTCCAAGAAGATCGAATGTGCCAACTTCGTCTTCGAGGCCTTCACCACCACCAAGTCGCTCACCACGCCCTCCGCCTCCAAGTCTGGCCTCATGCTGGAGCTCCAGTACAACACCTCGACCTCCAACCACGCCACCCTGCTCGGTGCCCAATACCTCGCCCACCGCATCGAGCGGAGCCGACTCGCGTCTGTCCCGACCGGAGAGCGTAACTACCATGTCCTCTACTACCTCCTCTCGGGCACCAGTCTCGCTGAGAAGAAGCATCTGCACCTCGACAATGCCGGCAACGAGGGGGCTGGCACCCGCACATCGCTCGGCGCCAACAAGAGGTGGCGATATCTCGGCCACCCAACACAGCTGAAGGTTGGCATTGACGATGCCGCCGGATTCCAGGAGTTCAAGACCGCGCTGCGCAAGCTCGAGTTTGGCAAGGACAGCATTGCCGGAATCTGTGAGATTATGGCCACCATCCTGCACATTGGACAGCTCGAGTTCGAGACTGGTCAGTCAACGACTCCTGCTGCCGACGACAGTGGCGGCTACTCGCACGAAGGTGGCGAGACCATCACGGTCGTGAAGAACAAGGACTGTCTAGTCCCAATCGCTCAGTTCCTGGGCGTCACCCTCAGTGACCTCGAGGAGAGCCTGCGATACAAGTCCAAGACCCTGTACCGAGAGCGCGTCACGGTCATGTTGGACCCCAAGGGCGCCCGCGCCAACGCCGACGAGCTTGCTCGCTCGCTTTACTCTCTTCTCGTCACATTCGTCATTGAACAAAGCAACTCTCGAATTTCCAGCTCTAACGGCCAACTTACCAACACAGTCAACCTCGTAGACTTCCCTGGTTTTGCCATCTCATCGGGAACTGGATCTTCTTTGGACCAACTCCTCAACAACGCTGCGAATGAGTCGCTCATGACCTTCTGCCAGGAGAGCTTCTTCCAGCGTCAAATCCAGGAGATGGAAGCAGAGGAAATCAACCTGCCCCCGCTGCAGTTCTACGACAGCTCCGAGGCCAAGATTGGCCTATTGAAGTCAGGCAACGGTCTCCTCAGCATCCTGGACGACCAGATGCGTCGCGGCAAGACTGACATGCAGTTCCTCGAGGCTATCCGCAAGCGGTTCGATGGAAAGAATCAGTCCATCCTGCCTGGCAGCTTGACTGTTGTCCAGCCTGGCAGCAACTTCCCCACACCCAACACTTCATCGTCTTTCACCGTCCGTCACTACGCTGGCGACGTCGACTACAGTGTCGAGGGCCTTGTTGAGGAGAACGCTGACAACATCTCTGGAAACATGATGCAGTTGCTTCAGTCTTCGCGATCGCCGTTTGTCCAGCAATTGTTTGGTCAGGATGTGCTTCAGACGATTTCTCATCCCAAGGAGAAGTCCGCCATTGTACAGGCTTCGGTCAGCTCCAAGCCTACCCGTATGCCCAGCATGGCTCGCCGCAACAAGGACAAGACTGGCAGATACGGCCGCCAGCTGAATGTTTTCGACGAGGAGGTTATAAGTGATACCGAGAGCACTGTCTCAGGCTCCAGGAAGAACGGCGACTCTTCATCGAAATCGAAACAGACCGGAGCTGCTGGCCAATTTGTCAGCTCGCTGAAAACCATTGAGAATCAGCTTCGCAAAGCCAACCCTTACTTTGTGTTTTGCCTGAAGCCGAACGATCGCCGCATTGCCAATCAGTTTGACAGCAGATGTGTTCGCCAACAGTTGCAAGCGTACAGCATCCCAGAACTCAGTCAGCGGCTTCGTGTCGCGGACTACAGCATCTTCATGCCTTTTGCTGAGTTCCTAGGCCATACGCAGACTGACTCAGCCATCGTTGGCAGTGAGAGAGAAAAGGTCGAGATGGTCTTGGATAGTAGGCCGTGGCGGGAGAATGAAGTCCGCGTTGGAACCACAGGTGTCTTCCTGAGCGAGAGGTGCTGGCTTGAGATTGCCAACATCGCAGATCTGCCTACCGCCCGAGGATTTACTGGCTCGGATGACAACCTTTTGACTCCAGAGGCGGGCCGGTCTTACGGCGACGCCCGTGCTGGTTTACTGACACCTGGGGCCGGCGAGTACTACAACGACAAGGGAGGGAACTACTTTGGCAGCAAGGATGTCGACGCTCGCTCTGAGGCTCCCTCTGGCGTTACTGGCGATATGTTCCACGGCCTAGAGCAGCACAACGTCATCGATGAAAAAGCGGTCAACGACAAGATGGAAGAGGTCGATGTTGTCCCCGTTTCTGCAAGCCGTAAGCGATGGGTTTTCATCGTGTATGCCCTCACCTTCTTCGTTCCCGACTATCTGATCCGCGTTCTCGGGCGGATAAAGCGTAAAGATGTCCGCATGGCCTGGCGTGAGAAGCTTGCCATCAACATGTTGATTTGGCTCAGTTGCGCTACTGTCATCTTCCTTATGATCGGGTTTCCGATGGTAGTCTGCCCTACTCAGCATGTGTACTCCACCGCTGAGCTGACTTCTTACAATGGCGAAGACGGCGCTGCATCATACATCGGTATTCGTGGAGTTGTCTACAACCTTGGCGACTTTATCCCTGCCCACTACCCCAGTATCGTTCCTGAGAGGCTGCTCGACAGATACGCTGGAAAGGATGCAACCAACCTGTTCCCGGTTCAAGTCTCAGCGTTGTGCGCTGGCAAGGACGGCAGTGTCCACCCCGGTGTTCAGCTCAACTACAGGAACTCGAACTACACCGAGACATCGACAAACATTATCAGTACCACCGATCAAAATGCCAAGTACCACGACTTCCGATGGCACACCAACGATTCGCGTCCAGACTGGTGGTTCGAACAGCAGATGTTTATGAAGGCCAACTACATGAAGGGACGTATTGGTTACAGCCCTAAGTACCTGAAGACCTTGGCCTCCAAGCAAAACGCAATCGCCTACATGAACAACAAGGTGTATGACCTGACAGCCTATTCGGTCGGAGGCCGCAGCGTTCTGTATCCTCCTACCGAGGAGGCGGCGGCAGAGACACCGGATGTGAACTTCATGGAAGAGAGCGTAGTCGACATTTTCCGCGTTCAAGCTGGCAAGGACATCAGCAAGTACTGGGAAAATCTGAAGTTGAATCCGACAACGAAGCAGAACATGCAGGTCTGCCTTGATCGTTTGTTCTACGTTGGCGATCTAGACACCAGAAGCTCAGCTAGGTGTATGTTCGCTACTTACTTCCTTCTCGCCATCTCCATCCTTTTGGTCAGTGTTATTGGTTTCAAATTCCTGGCTGCTTTACAATTCGGCGGCCACAATATGCCGGAGAACATCGACAAGTTCATCATTGCTACAGTTCCAGCTTATACCGAAGACGAGGAGTCCCTTCGCCGTGCCATTGACTCGGCTGCCCGGCTGAAGTACGACGACAAGCGCAAACTCCTTGTCATCATTTGCGACGGTATGATTATCGGACAAGGCAACGACAAGCCCACTCCCCGCATTGTTCTCGACATTCTTGGTGTGCCCGAGGCTACAGACCCCGATCCGCTCAGCTTCGAGAGTCTGGGAGAGGGTATGAAGCAACACAACATGGGCAAGTGCTACTCCGGTCTCTACGAAGTTCAGGGTCACATTGTACCTTTCTTGGTCGTCGTTAAGATCGGTAAGCCTTCCGAGGTCTCCAAGCCCGGTAACCGTGGAAAGCGTGACTCCCAGATTCTCCTCATGAGGTTCTTGAACCGCGTTCACTACAATCTGCCTATGACCCCTCTCGAGCTGGAGATGCATCATCAAATCAGGAACATCATCGGTGTGAACCCAACATTTTACGAGTTCCTACTCCAGATTGATGCCGATACCAATATTGCTCCCGATTCAGCCACTCGATTTGTTGCCGCCTTCCTCAACGACACTCGCCTAATCGCCATCTGTGGTGAAACTGCTTTGTCCAACGCCAAATCTTCGTTCACCACCATGATGCAAGTCTACGAATACTTCATTTCTCACAACCTGACGAAGGCTTTCGAGAGTTTGTTTGGTTCCGTCACCTGTCTGCCCGGTTGTTTCACCATGTACCGCATCCGCGCTGCAGAGACTGGCAAGCCCCTCTTCGTTAGCAAGGAAGTCGTTGAAGCCTACCAGGAAATCCGTGTCGACACGTTGCACACTAAGAACCTGCTGCATCTGGGTGAAGATCGTTACCTGACGACTCTGCTTATCAAGTTCCACTCCAAGTACAAGACCAAGTACACTATGCGAGCACAAGCCTGGACTGTCGCGCCCGATAGCTGGTCCGTCTTCATGTCTCAACGTCGTCGCTGGATCAATTCTACGGTGCACAACCTCGTAGAGCTCATTCCCCTCCAGCAGCTTTGTGGTTTCTGCTGCTTCAGCATGCGATTCATTGTCTTCATGGATCTGATCTCGACTGTTGTACAACCGGTTATCGTCGTCTACATTGGTTACCTCATATACTCCCTGATCGCGAATCCCGGCGTTGTTCCAATGACAGCCTTCATTATGCTTGGAGCTATCTACGGTCTACAAGCTATCATCTTCATTATCCGTCGCAAGTGGGAAATGATCGGTTGGATGATCATTTACATCATTGCTACGCCTGTCTTCGCTATGGGTCTTCCATTGTACTCTTTCTGGCACATGGATGATTTCTCCTGGGGTAACACTCGTGTTGTCACTGGTGAGGCTGGTCAAAAGGTCATTATCTCAGACGAGGGCAAGTTCGATCCTGCCAGCATCCCCAAGAAGAGGTGGGAGGAGTACCAGGCCGAGATGTGGGAGCAGCACACCACCAGGGACGACCAGTCCGTTGTCTCCGGATACACCTACGCCACCAAGAGGCCGTTCGGTGCTGGCTCTGTCATGGGCGGATCAGAATATGGTGGCATGCCTCCATCAAGGCCCATGTCTCACCTCGACATTCCCCGCTATGGCAACCAGTCACGTATGAGTCTGGCGCAGAGCGGCTATGGCGGTGATAGCATGGAGATGGCGAACCTGCCAAGTGACGACGACATCCTCAGCCAAATCAAGGCCATCCTCGCCAACTCCGACCTCATGACGGTTACCAAGAAATCCGTCAAGCAGCAGCTCGAACAAATGTAAGTCACTCCGCATCTCTCGACTACGTAACAATCACTAACCTTCTCACCAGCTTCGGATGCGATCTCTCTCTCAAGAAGGCTTACATCGGCGAAGCCGTCGAGCAACTGCTCATCAATGGGCAAATGCATTAAGCTTTCTCCCCTTTTAGCGACGCGGTGACGGCCTGTCCGCGCTTCACGACTCCGTTCAGCCCCCACATAGGGCTTGTGTCTCATCTACCACTACTATTTAATCACGCTTCAAGAAGCACGTGCGTTCATTCTACAGGCAAGGGCACCGGCGGCCGGTGACGGCGTTGTTTACTGTTACATATTGCATCTGGGCCTCGGGCCGCACACCAAATCTTTGTCGTTTCTGCATCTGGGAAAAATAGGACGGAATAGGTGTAAGAATTAAGACAGGTTATGAGTTTTACCACCATGAGATCTATGCAAACTTGATGTGTGTGGAGAGTACTGTGAGAGCATTCCGTCATGCACCGCAGAAGCCTGGGGTATTACGACACAAATCCGTAGTCTATGTGAGGTCCTTCAATAGGTCGTGCAGCGCGTTCCCAAAGACCAGATGGATACGCTAAACCTAAATAGGACCATGCGTCATCCTTGTCAGCAATCATCCATCATCGATTGATATGTGCCACGCGCGTCACCGCCTCTCCAAACGGGGACAGTAACTGGGGAAACGCACCCTCGTCTCGCGTCTCGCGTATCGCAAGAATAGTCGAGATACTGGGCGTGCGGGTCGTGCCTTGGTTAGCCTCGACACGGATGCCAGGAACAGGCAATTGACGTCATGGAAGTATTCGGAGCCTCAAAAACGAATTGTTACGATCCTTGCTTCTTCAGCTTGTTGCGACAGGCCGATTAATTGACTGTTGTTGTTCTCCGCATCTGATTCTTCAGCATGTTTTCGAAGGCTCTCTTGCTGGCCACCCCGGCGCTGGCAATCCCTGCCTACCTTGACGCGCAACAGCAGCCGATCCAGCCTCTCGGACATTCCCAGGGGTATCGATTCGACCCGCTCCTGCACTTACCAGGTATCTCGCCGTACTTCGACGCCGTCGGCTTCGGTCTCGAGCACACTGCACCCGAGGGCTGCAACGTTACTGCGGCGTCCTACATTGTCCGTCACGGCGCCATCTACGCCAACGACGACGAATACGAAGAATTCATCAAGCCCTTCCTGTGGAAGCTGGAGAAGTACCGCGATGGTCCATGGTCTGGGCCATTGGCCTTCATGGCGAAGTGGCATTCGCCCGTTCTCGAGGACAAGCTCGAAGACCTGACGCCCTCTGGCGCTGTCGATGCTACAAACGTCGGCAAGCACCTGCTCGAGCGCTACCCCGACATAATCCCAACGACGCAGCGAATCCTTGCCGACAAGAAGTCACGCACCTACGACACAGCGGAGAACCTCATCAAAGCCTTCCCTCAAAACGACGCGATTGAGATCGTGCGCGTCACCACCAACGAGAACGGCTCGATGGAGTCCCTCATCCCCCACAAGTCGTGTGAGAAATTCTCGAAGGCGCCGGGTACAAAGGAACAAGATGAATTCATCGACATTTACGGCAAGAGCGCCGCGAAGCGTCTGCGACCATACATGCCCTTCGAGCTAACGCCCTTCGACGTCGTCGGCCTCCAACAGCTCTGTGGTTACGAGAGCGCTATCACTGGCAAGCGCTCTGAGATCTGCGCCGTCTTCACCGACGCCGAGTGGATGGCCTATGAGTACTCCTGGGACCTGAAATACGCCTACATGGTCGGTCCCATGAACCCTCTCTCGCCCTACCTCGGCTTCCCCTGGCTGCAGACCCAGTCCGAGCTGTTCCGCAACATCCAGAAGCGCCACCACCCCGGCGACGCCTGGCCGCAGGACCAGCGCTTCTTCCTCGGCTTCACGCACCGCGAGGTCCCACCGTTCATCGCCACTGCGCTCGGCCTGTTCAACTCCTCATCCGGCGCGACGGAGGAGTTCCCCACCGACCACATCAACGTAAGCCCCCCTGCACCCACACCCACACACTCCCCCCATACTGACTCCCCCAGTGGACGCGCGCCTGGCGTATGGCAGACCTGATCCCGTTCCTCGGCCACGTAGGCATGGAGATGATGACGTGCGACCGCGGGGCTGTCAACGGCGACGGCCCGGGCGACTTCATCCGCTTCATTGCCAACACAGCCCCACGGCCGATTCCCGAGTGCCAGGACGGGCCGGGCGCGAGTTGTCGGTTCAAGGACTTCCGGAAGTTGATTGGGAAGGGGGCGAAGAAGCATGCGGATTTTCATAAAGTGTGTGATAAGGATGGTAAGGGGAAGGGGAGGCATGAGTAGTCGTGTAGCGATTGTTTGAATGCGATATATATCAGTCTGTTTTGCATAGCGAGTAGATCTGGGCGTCAGCGTTTTTGTTGTATTCGAAAACAAGTATGCTTAAGCCGATCGTGCGATGTATCCATCCGATCTACATTGGTGAAATAACCGAACACCCCCCAGACAAAAACGCCCTCTCGTCACGCAAAGAAAGTCAGGAGAGTACTCATCAATCACCATTGCCCTCATAAACTATATACACTCCACCAGAACGCAAAATCGTACATCGTACACCACTCCCCTCAACCATATACACACCACCGCGTTGTCTCTCGACGGGCCTTAGTAGGCCAGCCCCCCTGCCATGAAAACATCCTCCCACACCCCTTTCCCCCCCTTGCCCCCCTGCACCTTGGGCACATACGGCACCGACGTCACTAGCCCCATGTCTATGAAACCGTCTCTCCTCAATTGCTGTTGTTGATGCTGCTGCTGCTGGTGCTGGTGCTGCTGCTGGTGTGATAGCGATAGCGACTGCGACTGCGACAACGACAGCGACTGGGCCTGAATCTGGGCCCACTCGCCCTGCAAGACGACGCCCGAATCCAACGCGCCATCCCACAGCGGCACGAAGCCGTCCGCGCCGCGACTCTGCACGGGCTCGGTCCAGTGCTCCATCGGCACGGGGAACCCCAAGCCGACAGGCCCCAGCGCCGGATCCAGCGCCTCGAGCGCCCCCGGCCACGCCCCCAGATACGGCATGTCGAGGTCCAGATCCGCGTCCAGCGCCGGCAGCGCCGGCAGCGCCTCCACGCCCAGAAACGCGTCGTTGGGCGTCTGCGGCGTCGCGCCCCGCGAAAACGCGAACTCGTCGGCGTCCGGCGAGTATCGCAGCTCCGGCGTGAACCGGTCCCCCGGCTGTGGGTACGCGTAGCACTCTTCAACTTGGGCGTGGTATGTCGGCAGCGGTGTGAGCGAGGGCGCGCTGGATATGAGGGCGGCCTGCTGGCTCAGCTTGACCGCGGTGCGGAAGTCGATGTGCGAGGGCGCGCGCATGATGCTGCGGGGGCGGGCGGAGGAGGGGAGTGTGCCGGGGCGGGGCGGGGCGGCGAGGGTCTTTTTGCTGGGAGAGGTGCGGTAGGTGGGTTCGGAGGTGCGGCGGGTGGAGCGTGGGGAGCATTTAAGGCCTTTTGTTATGCAGCGGGAGCAGGAGGGGAGCTGGGATGGGGTCAGTGAGGGGGCACTGTGAGGAGGGGTGGGGAGGACGTACGCCTTTGTCGCAGCGGGTTTTGGCTTTGGCGCAGGTCACGCATGCGATGGCTCTCCGTGTTGGGTCGCGGGCGTAGGGGTTGGTAGTGGTTGATGATGCTGCAGCGGGATATCCAGTGTTTGGTGTGTTGCTGGAAGGGACAGTTTTGATCTTCGATCTTTGCTCCATTGCTAATGAGTGCATTGCTGATTCCAAAAATGAAGGTCGCTCGAGGTGGATTTAGATACAAGAGTTCTGCTCCTGTATTCCGCGTGCTCGATTCTCTGGAGTAGTGAATGAATGAATGTGTGGTTGAGTTGTTCTATGCAGTCATCCCAAAGTCCGGGACTTCAGTGATATACGCTTCAAGTCGAGTGTTTGTCGGGCTTGGCGCATACTGCATGGTCGACATAGTGGCCGCCCGGTGCAGTAGTCGCCATGACGCTAGACCCACCCGCGACTGACAGCCTGTGCAGTCAGCAGTGAAGGATGCCCATTTCGATTGAGCTACCACGGCTGCGGTGCTGTCAGGCTAGTCTGTAACGTAGCTCCAGGGCACTTCAGTAAGCCTGATTTGGGTAGAAGCCCGGAGTGGCCGGGTATGGCTGCTGTGAGAGACGCACCTCGAGGTAGCTGTGCAGGTTTCATCGGTCCGGATCAGCAGGGGTGCGTCCTGCACATTCACAGGAACCTCGATGACGATCGAAGCTTAATCGAACTCGAAATCCGGAGTTGATGCAGGCCCTTGAGGCTCAAACCCAGGAGCCAGTGCATGATCGCTGACATGGTTCAGATGTACATGTCCGTAGCGAGGCCTTTTTATGGGCCGTTACTATGAACTATGCAGCTGCGACCTTGCTGATCCTGGTGTTCAGCTCTGGTGTCGTGCAAGTCTGGTCGAAGCGCAGAATGTAGCTATTCAGTATAAGCAATCTACGCTGGGGTTCCAGCACGAGAGAACAGTCCCAGCGATTTGTGCTGTTCAAGGGCTCTTGAGCTGTTTTTGGAAAATGTGGCCGGGGTACCCCTGCAACCGGCAGCATGTACCCTCGTCTCCGAACTTACTGACATCAGCCCCGGCCATCAGCACAGCTCTTGCGAACGTGATGACTGTCGCGAATACTACTGTCTGCTTAGAACGAGTCATAGAGTTGTCGCGTTGTACCTGGACCTGCCTGTGAGCTGGCCCGAACTCAGACGGCCGGATACAATGCAGGCGAGGCGTCAAGTCCGGATGAGACTGACCGAGAGCTTACTGTGCTGTCTTCCGTAGCCTTACTGACCTACCGGCCTTGCGGCCAGGCTGCTAAAAGTCCACTCTGTTCCCACCTCGCCATCTGAAACGCGGACATCGGTGACAGAAGTCTCTCGCACACTTACACTCTCAGATCTGAGGCTGAGCGATACGTTCTACTGATGAGCAGGACTGGGACATCGCGCTCATCGACAAGAGCGGGAAACACGAGCACTCGGTGTCGAACGGCATCTTCCTCATAACTTTGCCTCGTCTCGGTCATCTCGTGGCGTAGCTTGTTATCTAGAGTTACACGCTCAGATTTGACCATGTGCTGACTCAACTCCCCGCCTGTGATTCAAACGAAGAGTTTCTTTGCGGATATCCTGGTAGCCACGCGAGCTTTGGAAGAACGACAAGCGCAGGGCCACTATCTTCTTTCCGGAGAATAATCGCATGGTGGAGAAAAGACAGGCTGTAGGAGGAAGCAGCACTGCCTTGGAGCCACTGTTCGGTGTTGACCGGGACTCGGGGTTGGTCTTCGGGGACCGCGTTCTTCGAGGCACGTTAGAAACTCGAGTCACGCACCTACGAGTACGCCTCACAGTGTGAGAAGAGAGAAGAGGTATCTTCCAGACGGGCCTCAAGATTAATACATGCCAGAGAGTGGGAGAGTGGAGGTTCGAGTTGGTCTTTTGCCTTCTAGCGCCTGTAGTGGCGCGTCTCGCCTAATCGCGCCAGAGCTCATCGTGCCTTCCGTCCACGTGCGCCATCATCACTTTCTCCACTGACCAGGACTTTTGAATCGTATCTTTGTTAAACGGTATTTTGTGCTTTGCAGATATGAATGCACCTGAAATTTGCCGGTTGGATCCCACCATCTTCTTGGCTAATGGCGATCATCCTGAGAAATCCGCCAATCCGCCCGATCTGCTCATTCTGAACCAGCCTATCACCGATTTTGCTACATTCTCGCGCTTATGGAAACACAGCAGTTATCGCATTTGTGCAGATGGTGGTGCGAATAGGCTCCATGACATGTTCAAAGGCGACCTTGAGGGCCAAAGAGAGCAATATGTGAGAACGCGATCTCTCTTTCGACGATTTAATCCACTGACGCCACACAGCTTCCAAGTATAATTCATGGCGATCTTGACTCTTTGCGCGACGATGTGCGCGCATACTATGAATCGCACGACGTTGAGGTGCTCAGAGATGGTGACCAGTACAGCACAGACTTCGGTAAGACAATGTCCAAGATCTCTGCAGGAGACAATGCATCGTCGCAGAAAGACGTGTTGATTCTTGGTACGCTGGCTGGTCGGGTAGACCAAGGTCTTGGACTCCTGCACGAAATGACAAGGGAAGAAACCAAGCACCCGAACCTGCGCCTGTGGCTCTTTTCTGAATCAAGTCTCTCAATCATTCTCAGGAGCAGGAGGACGGTCGTCTGCAATCTCTTGTCTAGCGGGCTGTTCACAGAAAACCTTGGGCTTGTTCCTGTCTACGGCCCAGCGACCATCAGCACAACTGGACTCGAATGGGATGTCAAGGACTGGTTCACACATATAGGTGGCCAAGTCAGTACAAGCAACCACGTGAAGGCTGATGAGGTGCACGTCGAGACAGACGGGCCAATACTTTTCACGATTGAACGGGCGCCACTAGAACAAACGTCGTAAGGACAGGCACCGCTCGTGTTGATTCCTCGCACAAGATTGCACGTCACAGGGATCTTTCCTCGCCTGAAAACACGGCAAATGCGCCGTGGCACGCGACAGGCAGCTGAGATCTCTTCGGCGGTTAAGTCTAATCACAAATCTTGAGACGGCCATGTCGATCAGATGCGTTGTGTATTGTTACAAGCGCGTTTCTGTACGGACAGTCAACACACAAAAGATTATCGCGGCAAATCAGTCATCAGAATTACAACTGGCGTTTGCATTTCGACACAGCCGCTTCTAGGGCATCAGCGCATTCGATATTGCGGGAGGCCGTGCGCACGATCCCTAAGTGGTTCAGTCAATCGTAGGGATGCGGACGCTGCCCGAACGTACCTGATCTGCAACTTTAAACAAGAAAAGCAGTGAGCTACACAGACTGGCTTCGTGCGTGTCGCTCAGCGCCCACCATATGATGATCGACTTGTCAATGCGACCACACCTGTACCTCGCGATGCAATTGCCTCGTGTTTCTCAGGCGTTTCCAGGTGTACGGCATGGTAGTCTCGGGCGAACGCATGCATTCAGCAAGCTCGTGCTGTATCAGCACAACCGAAGTTGAGCTCATTTCAACTACGCTTGATGCGGGTCCAGTGTATCTTCGCGTGAAAGCAAAAAGGCTGTTGATTGGCTGGCCAAAACACGTTTACCCGCTGTTCGGGTTACTATCAACACGAGCTATGCTCTCGTCCTCCTTGGATACGCAATGACCCAACAAAAGCGTCGTGTGCGCTGCTCTGGCTCTACACTCACCTCGTTCGCTTTGACACCGCATGGAATAATTCACCCTTCGCTCGCTAGATCACGTAGACCGGTACAGAGGACGCAGTCAAGAGGTCACTCCCTTCCGGTGTAATATTAGTACCGTGGTTACACGCCCTTCCCAGCCCTAGAGGCTATCGAACGACGGGCGCCTCTGCAGGACAGGGCGCCTCTGCAGGACAGATCGAATACTGCATGCTCCGACTGAATTACGCGCCCCGCCAATCATTATTCTCTTGGATGAAGTCTTCCCGGTCGTTGTGCAAAAGCAAACTTGACCCCATCGGTCGTCGCAGGTCATAGAATTGAAGTGTGTTGTGGGGGAAGAAAGGGCCGAACCTTGGAATGAAAGAGTGGTAACGATGATCACTCCTCTTCCACAAAAGGTCGTGTCGCGCCCCGCGTCGCGAGGATTGCTGGCAAGAGAAGCAGGAGATACTGAGCAGGCAGGACGTTCGATCACAAATCTAAATGCAGAGAGGGTAGCATCATCGCTGCAAGCCTTCACCACAGAAGCAGCAGCTGTCGACTCAACGCCGCCCACCCCAATGCCAGCGACAGTGCCAGATAATGGGTCGCAATCGACTTCCGAGTCGGCCCCTACGCGACCAATTTCTCAAACACACCAACCTACTTCTCGCTCACAGTCCCCATCGTCGTCTTTGAGGCTAGCGCGGTTATCTACCAACAGTGAAGGAACCGTTGTGTCGAAGGAGTCGAGGTCAAACGAAGATGCATCCTCTCCTCCAAGCCAACCTGCACCTGCGGGTGGGATACCATCGCAGCGACGGCCGCTCCTCAGGCCTCCCCAACGGCACCCGCTGCGAATCCGACAAACAAGCACACAAGATCTGACGAGTCAGAATGCGCGGACGGTCAGCAGCCCACTGACAATGCAAGATCTCGGCAGCGATTACACAAGATACTTCAACCCTTATTTCGCGGGCTCAAGGAGCGCATCATCCGAAAAACTGATGTCTCAATCAGCGCCAACGTCCGGTGCCACTACCCCAATGGCAACAGTCTACCCGATAAACCCCTTCCTTACACCTAATATGACACCAACTGCGTCAACCACTAGAATCAACATACTTAATGAGTCGGAGAAGGATGCTTCACTTATCGATGATCGACTCTCTGCACTATACGAAGAGAAGGGCATGTCAACTTGGCCGTTGATGGGTGATGAAGCTGAGCCAGATGATGATATGCATATGCCACAACCTGATGATGACATCAGATTCAAAGCAAAATTTAAGGATCATTTCTCACGAGAAAATATTGCCTCGACCCTAGGACTGTTCATAATGATCGTTGGACTTTCGTTTGTGTTCTTCGGACTTCCGATCCTTTCAGCTCTGGGTGTCATCGACTACAACTCGGTTTATGAGACGCCATTGGGCCAAATGTCACATTATCCGGAACCTGAGCCTTGGGCGGTTGTAAACAACAAACAATATCCATTACTTCAGAACATGCGAAGAGGCTTGATTGACCCCGACACACCCAAGTCTGCGATGGAGAAAAAGGGCCAATTTGGCGATGAATATGAGTTAGTCTTCAGCGACGAGTTCAACGACAATAACCGTACCTTTTACGAAGGAGACGACCCGTATTTCTTTGCTCCTGACATCTGGTATGGTGCTACAAAGGACCTGGAATGGTACGATCCGGACGCTGTGACTACCTGGGAAGGCACTCTAGAGTTACGCCTCGATCAATTTCCCAACCACGGTCTACAATTTCGGTCTGGAATGCTGAATAGCTGGAATCACCTGTGCTTTAAGGGTGGAATATTTGAGGTTTCCGTGTCCTTGCCCGGTCCGGCTGGTGTGCCGGGCATGTGGCCTGGCGCGTGGACTATGGGAAACCTCGGGAGGCCAGGCTACCTCGCAACCACAGATGGCATGTGGCCATACACTTACCAAGCGTGTGACGTCGGCATTACACCTAACCAATCTTCTTCGGATGGCCTCTCCAATCTCCCAGGTCAACGTCTTAATTCCTGCACCTGCCCAGGCGAAGATCACCCTACGCCTGGCACTGGTCGTGGTGCGCCAGAGATTGATATCATCGAGGTCGGCGCAACCTACCCACCTCACAACATGCCTATCGCGACGCAGTCCTTCCAGGTTGCACCTTTCGACATCCATTGGTACCCCAACTATAACTTCACCGCCTTCCCTGACTACAGCCTTAGCTGGTACAACGGCTACACCGGCGGTCCATATCAGCAAGCTATCTCCGCCACCACGAATCTCAACAAAGACTGGTTCGACGGCCAGCAATATCAACGATACTCTTTCGAGTACGTCCCCGGCGAGGGCAAAGACTCCTATATCAGCTGGCAAGTCGGTGACCAGCAGATGTTCATGATGGATGGACGCTCTATCGGGCCCAACGGCAACATCCAAGCACGCCAGATTAGTGAGGAGCCCATGAGCCTTATCCTTAACCTGGGCATAAGTAACTCCTGGACCTGGATTGACTGGGAGCATATGAAGTTCCCAGCAGTGATGAGAGTCGATTACGTCAGATGGTATCAGAAAAAGGATGAGGAAAAATTGGTTACGTGCGATCCGCCAGGCTTTGAAACGACCGGGTATATCAAAAAGCATATGAATGCTTACACGAACCCGAACTTTACTGTAAGTTGATTGACCCAGGCCGTCAATGATCGGAAGCTAATACAATGACAGCAATGGGATGAGACAGGTCACAAATGGCCCAAGCATAAGCTCAACAGCAACAACTGTCGGGCGTGATTTAAGTCTACGCACAGCATACATAGTCGTTGCACGCATTTCAGCCCGGTGTTTGGTGTCTTTGGATGGCTTCGGGTAGTACATAACAAAAGGAGGGTAGACGGATCACGCACATTGGCATTGCAGCGAATGGGTGAGGAAAGATATCATGATATGGCCCCGAACTAGGCAACGATTATCACAAAGTATAATATATTTAATGCTAATAAGCACACTTACAACACGCAGTCTCATAATACACATTGTTTCACATATCAGGTTCGAGGCAATGCACATGTTGGAGGATGATGGGTTCTCGAGCTTGGTTTCACTTCACTGACGACATATGCCACAAACGAACTGTATTTCAGTTCTTCTTGGGGAAGCCTCTTGGTACTTGTGACGGATAGCTGCCGCGATCCCAACTTGAGACTACCTAGGAAGTAACTTTTCTATCCTTCTAGATTCGGCGGTTCGATCCACGTCGTTCCCATTTTGTTTTGTGTGGTGAGGCCGCAGGGTGTGGCGAGCAATGGGCAGGTACATTGCCATCAGGGTCTTCAGATTGCCAGGTGAACATCTGCACTAGTTGCGTCAGGGCTGCGGGAGGGGCACTGAGCTGTCTATTGCTGGGTCGAAAGACCTGTAGAAGTAAGTGGCCGCGCCCTGCCGGTGCGCTCGAAGATGGCAACACATCAAGTATTGATGGCAAGCGGACCAAGTTAAGCTCCGTGGCAACCTCCGCGGGCTTCTTTCTGTTCTGTTCGACATCAAGTATGTTTGCGTTATGGTATCGGTCGCATGCACATTCCTTCTGCGCTTCTAGGGACTTTCAGCTCGCCATGAAAACTCACACGTGTCACGTACAAATAGAGTTGGGAGATCGATCTCGATAGTGGTACTTATCGAACCACACTGTACACCAATACAAAGTCGTTCATGCCGTCTGTTGCGATCTGCGACACCTGTATGTGAGCACTAGGTGAGCTGTTCCAATACTAAGAGCTATTAAATCTGTGAAGCATGTAAGAACAGCTCTGCGGACCGACTCTAGCCTGACCGCTTCGGTCAGCACGTAACGAGATTCGAGCAGGTGTCGAGGACTGTTACTTGTGTCTAGATAGTGTAAATGAGTAATAAGCCCGCTAATGCAAGGTGAATTGTAGATCGGCCGAACGTACGGCGACTTGCATGCCGGGGCTTACCTTGGTCCTCTCACATTACGTTTTAGTGCTGAGGCGGCATCTTCGTCAGCCCTAATTCACAGGCTAGTTGCAATGCCGTCCGCTGAATTTAGCACCAACTTAGGTCGATAGCAAGATGTTGTGTCAGATACATTGTACAAGCTGCATATAGTGATCGCAACCTGAACAGCGACAACATTGGTCAAATAGCGATCATCTATTGTCGTTCCAGAACTTTGAAGCCAAGCGGAGAACACTTATAGCTGGGCCTGGATAGCTAGGTCCTTAGCCTTAGTCTGCACACGAGTCTGTGCAACCTACATGCCTGGCACTAGGGACCTACAGTAAGCGATAGAGTGATGGCCACTGATCCGGTTTGGCAGATGAGGCAGCATATCGTACAACGAACCATCTACGCCCAATGAATGTCGTTAATTACTGAAGCATTGCACCGTCGCCAATCACCTTACGTTGGCTTGCTCATCTTGAGCACAAGGCCTAGAAGAGATGTGTCACCGCCGTCTCCTGGTGTCCTCTTCGTAGTGCGACAGATCTTCGTCCTCATCCTCGTCCTCATCTTCAGAGTCCTCGTCGTCTTCTTCATCATCATCATCATCGTTGTGCGACGCGACAGTTGGTACGGTCCTGGAGCGCAGTATCCGCCCATGTGGCTCCTCAAGCCTCTTCACCTTTGCTTTGACTCTGCCTTGCCGTCCTTCGCCTGTAAAGTCAAGTGTCCAAGTAAGCTCAAGACCCCTCTGTCTCTCTCCAGAGGCGCTTGGAACCCAGGTATAAGGCGCCTTGAGGATTATCTCAGCTTCGAGTGTGAAGGTACCCCAACCTAATCGGCGAACTTGGTAGGGCGCCCGGCGCAGGACGACGCGAGGAGGTCGAAAGGTGGGATGCTATCTATGTTGAGCTGGATTCTCTGCAGTGTTCGAGAAGACTCACCAGCTCTATGCGGACTTCTTCCACAAGCTCTGGCCTCGAAGTTCTAACAAAGAAAGTCCAGTCATGCTCATTGTCGTCCTCACTTTCGTCGACCAGACTATGCTTGTTGCCGATCAGGATCATGACTCCCTCGACACCGTTCTGACCGACCCTACTTCCTCTCTCAACCTCCTCTTCCACCTGTCTTTCCGCGTATGTCAAGGGATATTTTTGTGCGAGCTGTTCTGCTAGCGCACGATCAGGCGAGGCAGTAGTATGCGTGCGACACATGGGACAGTTTGCCTCGAGGTCGTATGTGGGATCATAGTTCGGATCGAAGTCCTCAAGTTCGACATCCCAGCTGGAATGCACGATATTATTCGTGGTAGAAGCATCAGCCCATTGCGCCATGCAAGATGCACACAACAAGTGATTGCAGCGCGTTCTCACCGGCGTAAAGAGCAGGAGCTGGCAGATCTGACAGTCATAAGTTCAGTATCACCAAGAAAAAGCCAAAGTAGTTTACAGGGCAGAGATCATCGTGAGCGACAGTCTCAGAAGACGCGCTTGCTTGGGGCATGGTGGGAAGTGGAGGGAACGATCGATCGAGCGCGCGCCAGGGCGTTCGGATTATATAGTCGAGGCAAATGAGAAGCGTGCTCCATCGTTGCTAGCTAGTCAGTCAACAGGTCGATGTTTGGGTGAGGCTATGGCCATTCGATGTCGTAATGGCTGCCTACAGCTCGCCAAGCTGTGGCCCCACTCTCGAAGACGCGGGCACGTGATAGCGCGTCATTAGTCTTTTCTGAACTATAACTCTTGATGTTAATATCGCAACAAAATGTGGTCGAGCGAACGATACGTATGGCGAGTCTTTCTGCGCTTGTATTGAATTTGGGTTCTCTGTCACATGTGTCTCTTTCGTTACATCCCCGTCGTCTCGGCCATGCACCCCCAGACATTGCCGAATCACACTAGCCTTACGCGACAAAATCCATCACACCTTAAACTCTCTGCCATCTCGTGGAGTTGAGACTGGTTAGTGCATTCGGGCTCTCTCGACTGCTTCCAAGCTGTTTTCTGGAGAAGTCGAGCTCGTAATGGCATTCTTCTGCATTTTTGCTCTGGACAACCATACCTTTGCCAGTGTACGACGTTTAGGACGACTGGACGGCGAAAAGCGCAAAGAAATTATAGGTCTGAAACTTGACCAGGGCTTGCAGCTGCATGTCAGCCGCTCTACAGATCCAGTAAATTGCTTGACCACTCAAGCAACGCCAATACTCCGAATGAGTCAGATAAGAGATCTTCTCCGCATAGTTTACTGCAACTGGTCGGGGATCACATTCTTTACGGTCTATCGACCGAGCGGTTGATCTTCCCCTCCCGCCCTTGAAAGAGTGCTTACAGTTGTACAACGTCGCCCGCCTTACGGAGCTACTCTCAATGAGGCCAAAGGGTATCACGATGCCTGGGCTTCGGCGCCAATTGCTTCGTAGTCCCAGAGAAACGGTCAGATAAGCTGCATGAAGGCTGTTTAGATTCGAGGGTCTAGGTCGCACGCAGCCTCGCCCATGTGCTAGGGTCTCACTTGATACAATCTGTACTTAAGGTTAAGGACCTGACCTTCGAATAGGTACCCCAGATTAATAGCCCTACGACCGCAGCCATGTCCGACGAAAAGACGACCGAAAAGGTTGGCGTTAGTCCCACTCCTGATCTCTCCACTGGCGATTGCGCAGAAGTAGAAAGCCAAGGATTCGGCCATGCCGCCACCAAGAAGCTACTTCGAAAGCTCGACTGGCACATCATTCCTTTCATGTCACTCATCTACTTACTGTGAGGGCGCCACAACTCTGGTCCTTATAGCTCCCTGACTTGCGAACAGATGCTTTCTCGATAGAACTAACATAGGCAACGCACGCCTCGACCATCTGGAGCAAGACTTGAAGCTCCATGGCTTGCAATATAATGACTGCCTTGCTATCCTTTTTCCATTCTACATTGCGGCTGAGATCCCCAGCAACATCATGATGAAGCTGACCAGACCTTCGATCTGGTTGTCGTTTATTATGTTCTTCTGGTCCGCAGCGATGATCGCACAGGGTTTCGTGTCGAACTACTCTGGGCTGATGGCTACCCGAGTGTTCCTGGGCGTCTTCGAAGGCGGCGTTAGTTTACCCTGTCTTTTCTTCATGTGAATATGCTTACCAGAGTAACAGTTATTCCCCGGGGTTAACTACTATATTTCGCAGTGGTACCAGCGACACGAATGTGGCTTTCGAATGGCACTCTTCTTCTCAGCTGCAACGCTGGCCGGCGCCTTTGGTGGCATATTGGCTCGAGGCATCGCGGAGATGTCTGGTGTTGGTGGAAGGTCTGCGTGGTCATGGATTTGTGCGCTTCTTTTTTCCTCCTAACCGACTTTGACTGACAGCAATAGTCATCTTAGAAGGACTCCTCAGTATCATAGTCAGTATGGTTGCATACTGGTGCATTCATGACTACCCTGCAACGTAAGCGCTCTTCTAGGTTCGATGCTGATCCACATTCTGACATATCTCACTTGCAGCGCAACCTTCTTGTCGCCCAAAGAGCGTGACGAAGTCGAACGGCGCCTCCAAGAAGATCATGGCCACCTGTCCAACGACTTCGATATGAAGTATGTCTGGCAGGCGATTAGCGATTGGAAGATCTACATATTCATGTTCATCTGCATGGCGGGTTTCTGTCCGATTTACTCCTTTGCACTGTTCCTTCCGACGATTATCAAGTGCGTCCTGCCCCTTTGATACGCGTCCCTTGCTGACCTTGTGTAGGAATATGGGTTACTCAGCCAACGATGCGCAACTGATGTCTGTACCTCCTTACGTATGCGCCTGTTTTTTTACCATCGCAGCCAGCTGGTACGCTGATCGTGTCCGCAAACGAGGCATCTTCATGCTGGGTTTCCAGCTTATCGCAATTGCTGGCTTCTCAATGCTTGCAGCTACAGCAAAGCCACGCGTGCAGTATGCTGGAACGGTCCTTGCTGCGATCGGCATCTACCCCCAGATTCCACTTGGGATGGCATGGAACAGTGCAAATATTGGTGGAAGTCTAAAGAGAGGCACGGGAATTGCCATGCAGGTTATGGGAGGCAACTGTGGAGGGATCATTGCATCTTATGTCTACATCAGCCGCGATGGGCCTCGATACATCAAGGGACACTGTCTGCTGATTGCCATCATCACGTAAGTCATCTGCCCTTATCTCTTTGTAATTGCTGATGATGATAGTGTGGCGTTCTGTCTTACTCTCTTTATGTCAACCTGGTGTCGTCTTGAGAACGCACGGAGGGAAAAGATTATACAGGAGAGAGGTAACCAGGACTTGACTGAAGAGCAGAAGTTGTTAGAGCGTGAACTTGCAGACAATGTTCCATGGTTTAGGTACACTACCTGAATGATAATCTGGCCGGAAGACGGTTCGGAGACATTTTAAACTGAGCTTAAGGCTGAGAGTAGATGTTGTAAATAGCTGGGAGGAAGCACGATTCTCCTGCCGTGTCTGCGGAAGGCCTAAACAGCGGTACACCACGTGAACGAGTAAATGATATCTTCCAAGTCTTCACCTACCTACCCAGTCTGGCTTTGCAATTTCCCTCGCCCGTCTAGCTGCTAACCCCCTTTCTCTACATACGGACATTGTGCCAATCAGAACGTGATGAGGCAGTGTTTAGCGGGTGTTTGCCCCGCACCACGCCAGTGCGCCAACGCCACGCCTGTCCGGCGAGGCGCTGCAGTACGCCTAAGGCGCAGCACGGCGTGTTTGAGTTCGAGAGGAACGAAAACGACGTCGCACCTCGTACAAATCCGCGCGACGTCCCAAATCTTGTGCGATCTTCGCCTCATCTACGGGTTCGACCCAAATCATCAGGTGTCTTCCTACCTAACAGACAGACAGAAAGAGGGGGTGGAAAGCTGCAGATCGAACAGAAGGTGGGGGCTTGGCGCATCAACGGTAAACAGAAAATCGAACCGAGGCATCATTTGCGACACTACGTGTGGAGAGCGCGCAGCACTCAGAGACTGTCGCGCCGTTGAAAGACGTTAATAGAGACAGTCTTACCGCCCCCTAGCCGCTGGCGGGAGTGCTCGTGCAACGACGACTGAGACAGCTGCAGAACGAAAAAGGCCAGACCCCCTCTCAAAAGTGAACAACATCAAAGCTGCCTTCTCAAGGCTGACAATCACTCTTACGGTGACGGTGTTGTACATTACGACCTGTTCCGGGCTCAGCAAAAGTGGAGCCAAAAGGACATCCGGACTACGGCACACATCTTCGTATTCTCCGCTTCGCAAGGATACACAGTAGAAACCCGATTCAACACCCGCTCAGTCAACGGCATTCTTCGAAAGAAAAAAACGGGACTACATTGCTAGCTCTTTACTCAAGCAACGACTATCGCAACCGGCAAATCACGATTTACGAACCTGGCACATGGAGACGATACCGACCATCCACGACATCACACTATCACGGCCTTCAATCAACACCACAATGCTAGTCCTACCAAATATGGATCCAGCTCTGCACACCAGTCGATCGTCATCATTGCCTCGGATCTTTCTTCGACACATCACGCATGCTACGGCCTGGTTGTCAATCACCCTCCTCAGGATTGTCGGCACAGCCATGGCCATCCTTATCTTGCCGCGTTTCATCCATATCGGCGTGCAATGCCTCAATGAATTGTTCGAAAGTTTGGGAAGGCGATCACACTCTCCCTGGGAAACGCAAACTCTCTGGGGTAACGGTGTTCTGGTCGGCTTTGCTGTTTTGATCGTGGTGCATGATCTACTTCGTCGGATTAGCTATAATGTTATCTTGAACGAGGACATGGAGAGTGAGGAGGGGATCGAGGAAACGCGCGACAGCAGAACGGGGATCTATCAGAAATGGACGTGGGAGAGGTTATTGATGCGAGTGTTGGTCCCCCTATTGATGTACGGGGGGCTGTACTTGATAGGTCGGCAGCTGTGGATATTGCGGGCAGAGAACGGGGGGCGATTGATTAACGCAAACTCAGTGAACCTTGCAGATGATGCGGACGCGCGGTTAGTGTGGAGGGATCGATAGCAAACCAGCAAACAGGAATCAAAATATTGTCATTATCATTATGAAGGAATTTGTAGCCCAGCTCAGTTCAAGGCAACGAGAAATGGATGGCGCGCAGCACTCAGACCATCCTTGTCGGCTGCATTGGCTGCATCGTGAACTCCGACGGCTCCTCTTCGTAACGCCTCTCAAAGGCACTCTTTATGTCCGGCACAACTTGCACCTGGCCCTCTGCGTTCTTGACTCGCCTGGCCTCTTGCTCCTCGAGTAACACTTTCTTGATCTTGGCCATCTTGATCCAAATCCATACGCCCATGGCAACCGTGACCAGGAAAACAGCACCAAACATGATAGTCTTGATCAAATTGTCATTGCTCTCCTGCACAAGGAGAACACCAAGATACACCAGGAAGATCTGCTTTGGCAGCGAGAGCAGAGTAGCGACCACAAAGTGCCAAAATTTGACGTTGCAAGTCGAGAACACAGCTGTTGAGAAGTGTGCAGGGATCGCGGAGAGTCGGATGATGAGGACGATGAAGAAACCGCCGTCGCGAGTGAGGCGCGCCATGGCACCATAGTTGAGATTTGTGCGCTCGAGTTTGACAGCTCTGCTTCGGAAGAGGTATTTGAATGCGAACCACGTGCCGACTGTACCATTGTCAATGCCTGCTTGGTGGTGCATCCCACAAAGAACTTACCTTCACCTATAAAGGTCCCTGCTGCCACAATTGCAAATCCAATCCATAACCCGTATATGACACCACATAGTACCGCAATAATTTCGTGGCCGAAAAGTGGAGGAAATGATATGATGACGAGGATCACAATGGGGATCAGCCACCCGGCCGGCAGGTCACGGACCTTTTCTGAAAAGGGGCGAAGCTTCTGAAGGGGCGTTGTGTCAGCACCGAAGCCTCAAAATTGACAGAGTAAGGGCAACATACTTCAACGACCGCATCGTGTTCCAGCGTCAAGAAGACAGTGATGATCACAAGCGCTATGCCCAAGATGTGCCATGCTGTGGAGTTGGTTAGCGTGCGCATAGGGCTGCGGGCCTGAGAACAACGTACGTATGTATTTTGGTGACAGAAAGATCTTCTTCCAGTCGACGGGTCGGTATTCTGTCTCTTCTGGAGGGCCAGCGTTTTTTGTTTGGTTCTTCATTCCCGACATCTCAATGTCGTCTTCCTTCTTCTTGAACCACATCCTTTGACCGTGTGTTTAGGTCCAGCAATGCGTCGAGCTAGTATAGCCGTCAATACTATCAGGGCAGTTTGTTTGTTGTGTTGAAGTGCAGAAGGGGAACGTAAGTCTCAATGCTAGAGTGCTGGAATGCACGTTCGGAGCATAACGTATGAATGGCGATCTGAAACCGGCATAGCCACACAGCCGGCGCAACTTAAGGTTGGCCAATCATCGCCACTCGTGCACTTTAATTGTGAGACGCTGGCGCGGGAGGTAGCCGCTTGCTCTGCAATCTCCAAAACCTATCGAGCTTCTGGATGGCTGTGTGGAGTCAGCCCTACAAAATGATAGTAGATGTGTGGTGTTGGTGTTTATGTTGCATTATTGAAGTTGTCTTGGCTCACGCCTGGAGAATCAAATCAGTATGGAAGCGGCCAAGTTTCCGGAGAGATGTCTCGAGTAAGATGACAAAGGTTCATTTTGGTCTCATTCCAGTCAAAGTGTTTCCCGTGACGTCTGCTCGCGGGTCTGCCATGCTCCGAGAAACCTTGACTGCGACTTTGCATCGCAGCACAGGCCCTCCACCAAGGGCAAGGTACCTTTGAGGCCTACAAAGGAACACTTATGTATCATCGCAATGAGCGTTCCGCAAGTCATCGTATTGCAAGCGTCAATTAATGTCTTTGCGTGTTGCACAAATGCACCAGATGGAACGGTGGAGAACGCGTGGAGCAGGTACGTACAGCTCGAATTCAAGTCGCCTTAAAAGTGGGGCTTGCCAAGTACCTAGCCGGCAGCTCCTACCACACTGACCGCACAGCAGACATGTTGTCGATCCTTGTTGCCCCTCAGCGAGTCTTTCATCAGAAACTCATCTATAAACTACCACAGTGTCAACTATCTCCTTCGGGTGTCATTGCAGTCATGGCTGCATCGTCTGATTGGACAGTACATTTCTGAACATCTCTGTACTCTGAGACCGAGTCCAACTCACGCAGCGCGCGCGAACGCTGCAGCGATCAATTTAGTGGTACACTCAAAAGTGCTGTTGTGATGGGGGCCAAATCTCTGCTTAGTCTCGTCCTCTGCAACACGGCGCTCAATGTCGGGGCTCTGCTTGTTACGCATTTTCATGCCAGGAACGAAGTAGGGAGCGTTGGTGGAGAGATGGTGCATCTTTTCCAGGAGTCGATTGGCTGTCTCGGACAGGAAACAGTCAAGAAGATTTGATGGAATGCGCACCTGTTTGTTCGGTTGGTATTGAGCCTGGGTCAAAAGAACACCCGTTACTTACAACGAAATCAGTGTGGAATTCTAACGGAAACTCTCCATCGCGAGTCTGGCGACCTACCTGATCACATTGTTGAGCCCGAAAGACGTCATCGTAGCGAGATTTCTTGAACGGGTGTTTGTGTTGAACATTCTGGCGGGGATCATCCAAGGCGATGGTCCGCACAGCGAGCGCTGAAACTGAAGTCATAAACCCAGATGATCATGATGAAACTCTCAGTTGCCGTGGTGTTTTCTTTTTTGGGCCAAGGGGGAACACAGTAAGTAAGGTGGTTCAGGCGTTAAAAGTGACCATATCAGCAGGGTCACCGAGTATCAGAGTCCGTTGATGTCGATGAAGACGATCAACGAAACCCGGGCTACCGGCACAGTATGGATGAAATAGCCTGCTAGTTCAACGTATCAGCACCAGCAACGCTATTCAACTTTATATACGGACAGAGTAGTAATGGACGCCGGACGCATATCTAGTCGGAACTTTGAATTATGCAGGCGAAGAAGAGACGATAGAAGTAGGACCTGTCGGCCAACAACTCAGTGCACGACTTTGACTTGTCCTCGTTTTCGAACGTGATCGTGTTATGGATATGCTATTGTTCGGCCCAGACCTATGCGTCACACTCATGGCCATGAGCTTGGAGCCTCATAACAGTCTCTAGACTCTCGTCAATCCTGCCGTGATCAATCGATCGTCGCAGAAACTCTGAGAATATCGTGATAAGCATTGCGAGCAGGGATAGCCTGGATATTTATAGGCGATCACCACAGAATCAATGTGGGCACCATAAGAGACCCATCTCGCTATCAATGCACGGATGACCGACATGGACTGCTGGGGTGATTAACTTCAGCTCGGTACACAGAGATGATCATACAAACAACACCAACACTGTGTTGTCTGTCAGTCACTGCAGACTTGTTGTGCTGGTCCTGGACTCCTCCTAGACCGGCGATGGCTTGACTGGAGTGCAGTTAGAGCAGAGACTGCACCCGTCCGAACAACGCTACCGAGACAGTAATGGTGACACCAACGTAACCAGCCAAAGCGATACCCAAGAAGACGCCGCCCGTGAAGACTGATACAAGTGCATCAGTCTCGCGCTTGTTAGGTTGGAACTTGGGTTTGACTTCCTTTGGATTATGACCATACAAGAGATATCCAGGGGAAGCGAATAAGCCAGCCATCAGTCGGAAATCTTATCAGCAGACTATTCAGCCTAGGACACAACCGCGGGAATGAACTCTGACAGTTTAGAACGAATACAATTCTCGTATCCCGTAAAAGCTAATAGTCGTGGCTTCCATATCGAGACACCGACATTTCCATTGCCCAAGACATACTGTATCGCTTGCTTGCTGACTACTCTCTTCGCGCGACGAACCTGAAAGCTTATTTCCTGGAGCTACATTTGAGGAAGCACTATCGTTAATGAACGCCTGGACATTACATCAAGGAAATAGTAAGTACTTGTAGTCATCTCAATTTTCATTTGTCAAGAAGGCCGCGAGCTCCCTGCTTCTCGCTACATCGATACCGTCGGCGGAGGATGCCGTGTTGAATGACCGAGATCATTGTTCCCCAGGTCTCCACTTCTTCACAGCTAGGTAGGCGCGCCGATTATCCGCAGTTTTGCGCACCGCGTGTACGCTCCGATAGCTAAATAACACTGTTTGGTATGACGATGAAGCGATGACTGGTGGCTTTTCTGCGACCGAGCTTTGAAGCTTATCGGTACCGCTCCGGGAGCCATCCCTCACGTGGCTAGGGCACTAGTTGTGACAGCCGGGCGCCTAACTATTTTCGGCACTCGGGAAAGCCGCTCATCGGAGTTTTGAGCGACTTCACGTGGTGTCATGTCAATGATCGCGGAGATTCACCGCAGCAACTTCCCTCGCAGTGTTTGCGTCTTGTCCAATCCACCATCCAAATCGTCACCAAGGTTCAGATCAATATGGCAACCTTCACAAGCATTCCAGAGGGCGAGAAGCCCTCGATTAGCGTTCATCCTACCAACAAAATCGCAAAGATCAACGAAAACATCTATGGCGGTTTTACAGAGTAAGCATAACCTCGGAAGCCTAGCGAGGGGCAAGGTTGTGTGCAGCACTGACCAAATATAGGCATATGGGACGCTGCATCTATGGCGGCATCTATGACCCTGGCAACCCGTTATCAGACGAGAATGGCTTTCGCAAGGACGTTATTGAGGCATTCCAAGAATTGAAGGTGCCTGTAGTCCGTTACCCAGGTGGTAATTTTGTCGCAACTTACGATTGGAGAGACGGCATTGGTCCTAAAGATCAAAGGCCTGCAAGGTAAGGCAACTGTTCTATTCAAGTGGTCGTCTATCGGATATTGAAATAGCTCCGATGTAACCAATGGGCATGCTCTGGGACGTACTGTGCATGCAGCTCACTAATGATTGGCGCAGGCCTGAACTTGCATGGATCGGCACAGAGACAAACGAATTTGGTACCGATGAATTCATGAAATGGTGCGAGGTTGTCGGCACTGAGCCATATCTTTGCCTCAACTTTGGTACTGGAACTTTGGCCGAAGGTTAGTTTCTTGTATCAGCGTTTTTCGTATTGCGTACTGACCTGTGTCCCTTCAGCTCTGGGGTGGCTCGAGTACTGCAATTCAGACCGCAACTCATACTACGCCAACCTTCGCCGCAAAAACGGTCGCGAGAAGCCATACAATGTAAGTCATGTCGCATCAGTTCATGTTACCCTCCGCTCAATTTCACTGCAGGTTAAATACTGGGCCCTTGGCAACGAATGCTGGGGACCATGGCAAGTTGAGCAGATGACGAAGGAAGACTACGCCAAAAAAGCCTGGCAATGGGCTAAGGCTCTAAAGCTGCTCGACCCAACCATTACACTCATTCTTTGTGGTGAGACCGGTTATTCGTCCTGGGACTACTATGTCCTCAATCAGTGCGTCAAATGGTCCGTTCATGGTCTGAGCGGTGACGCTACCAAGTCATTCATCGACATGCATAGCATCCACCTCTACACAGCAGACAATGAGCACCTGCCTAACGCTACCGCACCTCGAGCTGCAGAGCGTGCTATTCAGATGGCAAGCGCGCTCATTGATCTTGCGCGAATTGAGAACCAGGTACCCGAAACCGTCCCAAGACCAACAATCTGCTTCGACGAGTGGAACGTCTGGGATCCTGTTCGGGCTCCGGGTGAGCAGGGTGCTGAGGAGAAGTACACACTCTCGGATGCTCTCGCTGTTGCCGTCTTCCTGAACGGTTTCATCCGCCAGGCTAAGGACATGGGCATGGCCAATATCGCGCAGTCTGTCAACGTCATCTCACCTCTCATGACGAGCAAAGACGGGCTCATCAAACAGACCATATGGTGGCCGCTGCTTCTGTTTAGCAAGTACATGCGCGGTCACACCATCGCCATCAACGTCAAGTCGCCTGAGTACACTGGCCGTACAAACCCCAAGTGGATCCGTGGAACTATCGAGACGCCCTACCTCGATGCTTGTGCTGTAGCCGGCGAGGATGGCTATACCAACTTGGCCGTCACGAATGTCAGCGAAGAGAAGGACCTTGAGGTTGATCTCAGTGGCATCAAGGCGGAGAATGTCGAAGTTCATACTGTTACTGGCGAGCATGTACAGGTCACTAACACTGCTGAGGATCAGCAGGTTGGTATCAAGGAAAGCTCATGGGATGGTAAGGGTGCTTTCACTTTCCCGAAGCACTCCTTCACTCTCCTCAGATGGAAGTCAGCTTGATCATAAATAAAGGTTCCATAGATTCACGACGTAACTTCTTGACTAGTTATACCTAAATGTCGATGGCGTGATAGTCCGAGATCATCGTACCGTAATCGAATACGATCTTCAACATAGGACCAGATGATGCCCGACAGGGAGGAACTCATATCTTTCCACTAGCATTTCAACACAATAGTGCTCCAGTCGCTAGTCCGTATATTATTGCCTAAGTTGTTTCATACAATATGTCGTCTATATGTGCAGTGCTAACTGTCGAATGTCGTCCTACCCTATCCATATGTACCTCACTCCCTTCGAAACTATAGTCTCATATTTTATATGGTAGAATGCGTAAAGAAGCAATGTGAACGATACTGCTTCGAATTCGCGGCGCAATGGATGCGCGGTCATTATGTTGCGATGGATCAGATACCATGACTACGCTTAGCCTTACCTAAGATGAGTGATTCCTGACTCTTATATTGTGTCTATAACTAGCGTTGGCTACAACTAATTTTGAATCGGAAGAAGACTATGCTAAGCTCTGTGACGGCCCCCGCGAGCCATTTTCTGCTTTGTTCGCCATAGAACATCTGTTCTTAGCCAACTCTAAAGTATATAGGCAGTTCTTTTGTATTCGAAGCTGTTGATGAGAACACTAGAGCACCCCTTTATAGTTAACACCAACATATCCCAAAAGAACGACAGTTCTAACAGGGTTATAAAAAGATCTGCAGAGCTTTACGATCCGAGTTCCCGTCCTTAGTATAGTAGCTGGTCTCAAGAAGCAAACGACTGGGTTAGTCAGATAATTCAAGCTACTCGATTGTTCTGCAGTGATCTGCTAGATACGACCAATGTGTAAATTCTGCACTATCGTTATGTGGCGCGTTTTTCTTTCGCTCACTCTACAGAAAACTCTCGACCCATGCGATGCCTGACCAAAATCAAGGTGTACTTGCATGTTCCCATTCGGGATAATCCGTGTAGCAAATGGTGTTATCTTCAAATGGTCCATAAAACCTGCTTCGATCATATGGAGCGAGCGGCAGGCTTTCTTTCAGCCTCTTCGGCAGATCAGGGTTACTGATGAAGTACCTGCCGTACAAGAGCGCATCGTACTTTCCGGATTCGAGTACGCCCCACGAGTTCGTATCGTCAAAGCCGCCGGCTGAGAAAAACGGTGTGCTGTCAAATATGTCTCGGAATGGCTGAAGATCGATTGTGCTTAAGCCCCATGAATCGAGGAACTTTTGCTTCTCGGACTCGCTGTGGATCTGCTCGTAGCGCTTGAAATTTCATCAGTATGGAACAAACTCTGGAAAGATCAGGCTTACAGGCTCAATAAAGCTCACATATGACAGGTTTGGATGAGCTTCTTTGAGTTTGCGACACAGCGTGCTCCAAGTCTCCATACGTTGCTCACAGCGTATCTGATTGAACAGTCCAAATGGTGACAGCCTGATAGCTAAGTTTTCATCACCGACTGCCTTACTCAATTCTTCCATGAGCTCTAGCGTAAAAGTGCAACGCTTCTCCGGGCTTCCTCCGTATGCATCTGTCCGCTTGTTGACGTTGGAGGCCAGAAACTGTTCGGGAAGATATCCATTTCCTCCGTGTAGCTCTACACCGTCAAAGCCGCATTCCATGGCCCACTTCGCCGTGCGAACGTAGTCTTGTATCGTTGTTTTGATGTGCTCTGTGGTGAGCTCGATAGGAGGGTTATCGACGTAGCGGGCTTGCTTGGAAGTGTGGGGCGGTGGGTATGCAAAGCATTCATTTGGATCATCCCAGGGCAAACCGGAAGGGCTGACAATTGGTGTGCCCGTCATTTGCGGAATATTGGCTCGTCCCGAGTGCCTTCTTCTTGTCAGTTCGATCCTCAAGACCCATCGTATGCTGACATACCACAATTGCAGATATGCAAAGCCGCCCTGTGCATGAACAGCATCTGCGATCTTCTTCCAGCCGGCTTTCTGTGCTTCGATAAATAACCCAGGCACGCCCGGCATTCCGTTTCCCTGCCATGTAAGTTAGCTCCGCTAACGTTCTTGCTGCCTCAATTTCACGATGAACCCGGCTCTTTCAATGCTATGCAAAGAGGATTCGCAAACAGATAATAATAGTCAAGCCATCAATGTCTAATGCACCCACCTCAAGCGATGGCGGTACGCCCTCCGTGATAACAAGTCCTCCTTTGGTAGTACGTTGAGTATAGTACTCCACCATAAGATCGTTTGGAAGCCATATGCGATTCGGCTCCTCTGGTGTACTTTCTGCACTCAATGGTGTTCCCCGGTTCCTGGTCAAAGGTGCAAGTACCACACGGTGGTCGAGCTTGATCTTGCCGTTGCCAATGCTCAGCGGCTCAAAGAGCTTCGAAGTTCGACCCGCATGGGTGGTCATTGCGAATGTACAGAGAAACTATGAGATAGACACGTTGTTCAGATGGGATGATATTAGAACCTCTCCGATCCTTCAGGAGAGGGGAGACAGAGTTAGACATAGTTAGTGTCGCTTGCTGCCATGCGACAGTGGGAACTAACACTCGCCATGCCGGATCCAATCTTCCTGTCAATCAAACCAGGATTGCTTTCACAAATGCCGTATCTGGTTATCGCACCGTCTGAAGGAGCAGTTGCGGGAACGTGATCTTAGGTGTGTAGCCGATACTGTCAAGGGTCCTCTTATCAGCCAAGTCGCTGCCTCATCGAGGTGCTGCCAAGATGTCAAAGTGGGTCTCTCGCACTCGCATGCTCGCCATGAAGTCTCCCTCATGCAACATGTCGCTTTTGCAGTGAAGAGCCTTAGCACGAGGCCGTTCCAATTCCCCGCACTCTGGGACCTGGGAATTTAACCGTCCTCGAGCACAATCTGCTCACCGCAACACAAGATTAGCCCTCTGACCTGAGTCTTCTTAGAGTGGTCTTTTCTCCACGATTTGTGTCTCTAGAGCCTCGAAGAATATTGGCGTTGATGTTGCAGTATTGTTTCGCGCGACAGAAGGTGAGTTGGAGTTGTTGCTTGTCTTTACTGTGTATGGTGGTGTGATGTGTGTGCCGAAGCATGTCCAAGCGTTCCTTCAGCCCCTGAATCATGAAAGTCCTCGGATCCGTTTCAGACGATAACCGTTTTATGACAACTCTTGACTAAAAACAGGAGAAGTAGATGCGGGACAAGGTCGACCCGTGCACAAGCGAATCCTTTGGCCAAGGATCACGTCGCTCGTAATCATTACCACCTGCTCTGGTTAAATCGGGGTTCGCTTGCGTTAACCCGAATACGCTGACAGCATGTTGATCTTAGCCTCCCGTGGTCACAGTTGCAGCGGAGCCCGTCTACTCGATCAGGTGGCTGGTGGCCTGGCCAAAATCCTACAGGTGCATTGCTGTTTCGAGTTCGAAATCCTGTTGCTCGTTTTGATGTACTATAGTATCAAAACAGTATTGTATGGCTAGGGCTAGCATTCAACAGTTTAGCAACCGCTGATTGGGCACATTTCTTGACAAATTAGCAACTGGATGCTGTGTACAGCCGCTTCTGTTGTTCAGGTAATCGTACGTTACATTAGAATTACCGGTGGTAGTCACCCCGGTCGTTCATCCGCCCGCAAAACTTATGCCAACAACCGTAGTACCTATACGTGAGTGGGGCGAATAAGCTGAGCACCGTGCAGGTGTTCCAGGACGGCACATATAGATGCTTCTCCTGAGTTCGACCCAGTTTAGCGGAAGATGGATTTCTGTGTTGCATCAGAGTAAGTCCGCGCTGTACAACCTGGTATATAGAGGAAGTGGGTCCTGGTGCGTGATGGGATGCAGGTGAAAACGGCAGCATCTAGTGACAAGCACAGCGTCAAGACTCACTTACTTTCGAAGCTGAAATCTGAGTATTCGATCAAACCCGAGTGCTTTTCGCAATGACCATAGCAGCTGCGTCGCCGCCCCCAGGATATTCGTCGGATCTGCTCCACCCTAAAGATGAATTGAGGACAATCAACACCGTCACACAGGCTCTGACACTGACCGTTTGCACGGTGTTCGTCTGGATCAGAGGATACCACAAGCTCAGAACCATTGGGCTCGACTTAGCTGTCGATGACTGTAAGTGGAGATTGAGCCACCACGGAAAGAAAGCTCACCAATGGCAGATCTGACGCTTACATCCTGGATTTTGATGACGGGATACTGTATCTCTGGATTCATTTGTAAGTAAACTCGCTTCAACCATTGAATTGCTAGTGCTAACGGAACAAGTGAGTGTCCATGGCGGAGGTTACCATATGTGGGATATCTCGAAAGAAACTGCAGAGAAATTTCTGCAGACTGCATACGCCGCCACCATCTTTTACGCACCTATGACTCTCGCCATCAAACTGAGTCTCCTCACACTCATCGCTCGAATCTTCTCGCCGTACAAGAAGATGATACAAGGCATATATGCTCTCGGAGGGTTGCTTGTTCTTTACTACATCACCTCTCTCGTCTTGAAAATCCGCGTCTGTTGGCCAATCGCTGCGTACTGGCAGGGTGACATGAGTAAGTGCCTGAATCAATCAGCAGTCATTCTTGCCGATTCAATCATCTCCACAGTCACAGATGCTATCATTCTGGTCCTACCTCTTCCCTTGACCTGGTCTTTGCAGCTTCCCACAATAAAGAAAATTCGCGTTGGAGGCATGCTTGCTGTCGGTGGCCTCGCGACGGCTTTCAGTGGCTGGAGGCTGCATTTGATATTGACTGATGGAAAATCACAAGACACCACCATCTTATTCGTCCAAGTGGTTATGTCAGGGTAAGTCGAATGTCGTGTATTCCATTCCACAATCAGCTAATGATGGTTAGTAACGCTGAAGCTGGGATTGCCTTGATCTGCACCTGTCTACCCGCATTTGTTGCTCAATTTAACATCATGAAAGACCGCGTTGGTTACGGTTCTAGTCGGGAAACAGAGGGCCGAGGTGATACATCTGGAGCACAAAAGCCGTCGACCTTCAAGTCTGCGCATCTGGGAACAGGAAAACCCAAGAAGCATGTGGATCGAGGAGTCTTTTCTGACGAAGTCGAGCTTGTGACACAGGTAAAATCCTCGCTAGAAACGCATTCGGCGTGGCCTGGTAGTGGGATTAGAAGGAAAGTCGAGGTGACGCATACATTTACGTATACCAGCGACTCGGACGACGGAGTTAAACCGCCAGCATAAGGCCAGAGTGCCAATCTAATGTCTTCCCTCAAATGTCAGCTTTACAAAATACGCGGAAGCGGTTGTGGGTACCTTTCGAGCTCGCACAAAATACTTCTGTCTTCTACATGTCAGCTTTGCTGACTGCGACTGCTGGTTTCGGCTGTTCTCACTTGTTTCGAACACGCGAGACACACCTCTGCATCTGATTCTATGTTTCAGTGTATCTTTCGGCCACAAAGAAGTCAAGAGTGTGAAGACTGGTGGTATCGTCTCCTGTATCACTGCCTTTGCTACTGCGCGTACGGCCGCTTGGAGCCATGATCATGCCTTGGATACCTGCCCATCTCGACGTATCAGTACTTGCTATCGATCGAAGCGAACAGAGGTGTCAAGGGCGACCACATTCTGCCACACACAGCGGAGAGTGCCCGGCTCTCCGCATTAGCGCTGCATCTGTGCTAACCGAAGCTCGGAGTCGTGAATCCGACTGCGTAGTCTAGTTGGCAGTCTGAACTAAGGTGTCACGGGGAGGTATGCTTGGGTACAAATGTCAACACATCAGCAAGCTAGGGAAGCTGACGGAACGCTGAGGGGCAGCTACCATATTAGGCAATTTTCAAGAAGCGTCGAACACGGTTGCCCTTCGGCCACGCTAGTGACTAAGCCAACACACGTGTCGCACGGGCTCCTTCCATCTCAACACCAGGTCGACGATGTACTACGTCTTGTACGCGATGTCCACTGTTTGTCAGCTTAATGCACTTAAGTCACCTCCCATCGTTTAGCCGCCTCATTTTGGGAAGGTCACTGTCGTGACTGACTGAGCGACCTTATCGCTGATCTGCTTAACTCGACTTCACTCAGAGTTGGCGACAAACAAAAACTTATTGGCGAACGTACCAGCACCAAGGCTTTTTGAGGATTCCACACAGCTTAGCTTGGTTCGTCACCACCAAGCATTTGGTTGTTGTCAAGTCCGCAGATAATCAACATCGTCCGCCACTCTTATGGGCACCTTGCGCACAACTTCTCCTTACAATTATGATGGTATTCGCCCACCTTCTTGTCACATTCTATTGTCTTCTTCTTTTTGAACCCGAGGTCTAAGGATAGACGCTGCCATAACCTAGCTGGCTCGTCTATGACTGAGTAAGTCAGGTGCCGCGTTGTAGTTACATGGTACTGCACCATCTTGATTTCCGTACAAGTAAAAAATGTAGGAGTCTGAAAAAGTGTATAGTGATTTTTGTTGTTTCAGGCGATGCCGGAGAGATCTTGATAGGTGACATCGAGAGTGACGGTGTCTACCGCACAGGAAAGAGTGGTTCAAAGGCAGGCGGAGGGTGAATGAAGGGTAGATCAAGGGCAGCAGTGTTTTGACTTGGGTGGTGAAATGAAACACTGACCATTCTGTACCATCTTCACGCTTTCAAGGAAGAGCATCCGAACAGAACGGCTTAAACAACGGTAGGCTATCTACTCGTGTGTTTCTTTGGACTCAACAAGCATCTCCAGCCAAATATGACATCGATTTTTTGTAGCCCTGGCTTGAGGTGAAGGTCAGTCGTTTGTTTGTTGTTGTGACAGCATCATTCATTTGTTGATTTGTTATTACCTGCCCATGCGCTCAAGTGTGACTTCTCTCAACTCAAACTGTAACACCAAGCATAAACTCAGCAATCATCTTATGGCCACGCACTCCCTCATATATGAGCGAAAGACTCATCCTGCGAACACCCGTCATTAAAGTGCACGGCGAGCACGACAACCTTGGTCTTGCCTGCAAGGAGCCGAGGATTTCTGGCCACTACGACAAGTACACTGTATATGTTCTCTACACAGGATGCTCCCTCGGTGCCTATTAACATAGCCTGAATCTGGAAGATGCAGCTTTTGCGCGCTTTAATCATCCCCGTGATCACTTTTACTTGCACTTTCACTTTGAATCTTATGACCCGATGCGAGGTCAAATTGAGACCCGATTTGTGGGATAAAGGCACCTATTTCGTACCGAAACTGCTCAAGAATAGCACTCTGAGGCTGATCCCATACTTTCAATCACGGAAGTACTGCAAGGGTGTGCTGCGCCATCAGCTGAGCCAATCGGTGCTGCTGTGCAGGACCTTCATAAGAAGAAAGTGCGCTCGCAGCAACATCTGTAGGAATACCTTGGAAATGTTGAAGAATCAGGACCGAGATTTCGTGGACAAGTTTCCAGCACCGAGAAATGCCCTTCAACACTGGACGAGAGTTCAAACACCAGCGACCCTCTGATCATACACGGAAAAACTGAACTTGGTGCTCAGCCCTAGATAGAAATTTTACAAAAGATGATGACATTTCTCCGCAAACATCTCGAGGCAACCAGTTCTCACATGTCCAGACTAACGCCACCCCAAGTCCTCGAAACATACCATCGCTTCCCGCGTCCATAATACCACACACCTGAGATTGTCAGCATAGAGCAGGTGTTGGGTTGGCACTACCTCATCAAGTCTGTCTCGATTGGAAGCCTGTGAAGCTTTGCTGCATTACATTTGTATAGTATATACATGTACAATAAGCGCTAGATAGTGTGTTGGAGGGTCCGGGCGCCGTATTGCAGTCTCCTTCTTCGTCAATTTGGGTAATGGCTGGTCTTGACAGCAGAGGCGTGTATTTAATATGCTTCAGCAAACATAGAAGAAAGTCCTAAATCGATTATGATTCCAAGTGGTAGTTCCCATGTTCAGAAGCTGTACCACTCCTCCATGGATACTATTACTAGTTCGCTGTACGGCACTTGTTCAGTAATTGGTCACGATACGGAGAGAGCATCATCATTCAATCTGTTGAAATAAGCCTTTCACAACACCTCATGTGTACTGCCATCGCACGCTCTTCGCAACTATGCCTCCTGCCTGGACCAAGGAACAGATTACAGTGCAGAACCATGCTCGCTCTTTGGACAGCTGAAGATGCTCAGTGAGCTATCTTAATCGATTAAGCTGCGTCTTCATACACCGTATTTGCCAAGTTTTGCTCCTAGAAAATCTGCTTTTCATTCGCTTTGCTAAGTGCGCAAGTTTATTCTGCAAAGCAACGTTTGAAGTACGAGCCTAATGTGAGATCTCACTGCTTGTATATTTCCATCACGACTAGGTGCAGGAACAGTGCAGTAAAAGTCCGAAAGGGAATCCCATGAGATGGCGATCGATCGGTTCTGAACAGGGTTTCTTCATCCACAGGAAACAACCTCATTCGCTCCTCGCAGTATGAAGGCGTCAGCAGTAAATCCAACAACAATGATCATCAGGTATCGCTGACGCAACACAAGCTATGACGATCCAGAACACTCACATAGCGTACGAAACAGTGAGGCCAGCGAAAATCTAGTCGTCAGAGCAGCGGTGAGTTAACGAGGCATCAGTGGCGTGTACACTTGTCCCAACGGCTGTGGAGACAACACTGGAACGGCCACGACGGGCCACCATCGCACGTTGGGTTCTCCACCTTGTTTCGCAACCGATCGCGAAAGCGAGGTCTGCAACGGTAACGTCGAGCTGGCTTGTACGTTAACAACGGTTCCGTTGCCGCTCACGTACAAGCTGACCACTCCCACGCACCACCGTCTCCACAGTACCGCTGTTTGCTTGCGTGGATAGTGGGTCAGCACTTTGTCATTGCTCAAAGCGAAACTCGGGTACCAAATTATGCAGATGAACATTAGCTGAGAGACGGCGGTTTACTTTTGAAGGAAGCTGAGATGGTGTGGAAGAAGGCGCCTGCCGACTGCGTGACCTACACAGGCAGGCTTGCAGCATCTTGATGCTACTTAGGCAAGTCAGCAGACCGCAGGACCCTGATAGCCCAAGGCGTACGCTCAAGATAGCGCTGTTGCAAGCTTCTGCACATCTTCTCGGAGCGATGACAGTTTTCTGGCCCGCGTATCCACCCCAGTTCGTGTCAGTGCCGTGCAGCTCCGACTCGCAACTGCCATATTGCTTTTCATAACATCGCGCCCAGGAGTGCTCGGTGGTGGGCGTCCGTGTTCATATCGAAGAGAGTTTGGAATACCGAGCGCGGGAGTTGGGTCTCGGGGGGATCCTCGTCGCTTGCAGCAACGGCGCGGTGCCAGAACCACTAGTTTGCACTGCGCGCCAAAAGCAGCAGCACGACGCCAATCACCAAAGCCCTCTAAGCCAGAAGGCACTTTGAATTGCCGCCCAAAGCGCCATTGTGCACGCCTTGCCGAACGCAGACCATACTCAAACTCTGTACCCTTGAATCAGTTAGTCCGCAGTCGAATAGCCGAATTGGGCTAAAGCGACCCGAACGGGCTGCGATATGCACTAGCAACGCCGGCCGGCTCAGATGGGATTTTGGCGAAGCTAGGAACGCCCTAGAGAAGGTCGGCGACTAGAAGTTTGGATCGAAATGGTAGTGACGGTTGACGGACGGGCTTGTGGTGCACGACAAATCTGTCGAAACGTTGTTTAACGTTTCGGACGTGCCGCTCCTTGGACTGGGCGAGTGTGTACAGGGGGGGGGACACGTCGGGCTGATACAGTGTGCCGGCGCGGCATGCATCTAGCAAGTCAAAAGCTCTAGGAGAGTGGTTCAGCTGTTCTGGATTGGCCAAACTTTCAATGGTTACCCGCGAGCTATCAGCCGGAGGAATCACCCCTCTGTAGGCCGGTGTACATGGACTGTCTAGCGAATAGCCTACCGAACTGTCGTGTCGGCACTGTCTACCTCCTGCGCCGAGGGCGAGCGTTCGGGCGCTTGCTGACAGGGTACACTGGAGGCGGTGGTGAACGATGAAAGGAGCTTGGTCGATAGGGACATCTAGTGAACGGGTCGGAGAGATTAATGCGAGGGAAAACGTGGGAGCGAACGTTTAGAAATGAGGATATTGTGTTCGTGCACACGTTCTTCGTGATGCCCCTTACCCTAGACTTTGATAAGACAAAACATCATTGTACAGTAGGCGTTACACGAGTCATCTCATGCTGGACGCATGTCACTCGGATTATACTTCGGCTACAGTGTTTTGTCACTTGTAGGTATGTATGTCTGTCATTCTGGAATCGTGCATGGGAAGCAACTCAACAGATCGGACCCGGTACAGAGGTCGTTCGCCGTCCGTAGTCTTTAGCTGCATACGCTCCGGAGGTTTGGGAACGGTTAGCTACTGCCTCAATGGGTATCCAAAGGGACCAGAAGGAGGGAAGTCCGCATCCAATGATGTTCTGGACCGAAAGCAAGCATGTTTGTGTTGTTGAAGTCACACACACTGCTGGACGAGCTCCCAGTGAGAGACTTTCGCCAAACGTATTCTCTAGGTGCATAGAGGGTGACACTTTTCGAGCCCAGCCAGTGAGAGATAAGTACACAAGAATTGCCATCTCCCTATCAACCAATAACGTTTCATGAAGCTGTTTGTCGATATCACTTAATTTTAACCCACAGTTTGACTTTCCTATCAACCCTGAGGTGTCATTCAGCTGCAGCGTCCGGCGTCTGGAGGCATATGCCGAATTTTCACACCTCCGATCATTAGGTACCAATACTCACCACGGCCGAACAAGCATCCGCAAGCACGGATCGGGGCTTCGCGATGGCTGGATCGGGATCCCCACCAAGATCGTGGTGTAGACGTTGGCCCAACCCATGGTCGGCGACCTGTGCATCCAGCACCCCTGCCACCACCACCAATACATCCATGACGCGAGTTCAACGTGCAGCTGATCGATCAAAATCGTATCGAAATTCCAACGCTCGTTCTTGGCCCAGTGATGCACTTGCAAAGTCGCCGTCCAGCCCTCACTCATCCCCAAACGGGTGCGTGGGATCACAGCAGAAATGTTGATGTGCAGGGCCAGCTGAGTTGGCGATCCGGGGCGATCTCCTGGAGGGGTACCCCTGCCCCCTTTGAGCATTTTGTGCTGATCTTGTGTTCTGCAACGGTCAAGTGTGCGATCTGAAAATAATTGACTCGAAGAAGAAAGTGAGTAGGTAGCAAACGGCCCAAACCCGAGCACAGCGGGTCAAGGCGCGCGTGATTTGATATGCTGTTGCTGATCGGTTTTTGAGATTACGCATGTCCGGATGAGATGGCGCTACGCTGCGGATCTTTTCTGAGATTGTTTTGGCGCGCTGCAGATCAGGGTGGTCCCCGAGATGGCCGCCGGTTTTGAGAGTCTTCAGGTGAAGATCTTACTGTGGTTAGCAAGGCGATTTCAGCTGAGGGTGTGGCTGAGCAGGGACGTGGATTCACGATTCATGAAAGTGTGGAGAGGTTTGATTTGAGTTGTTTGGGTTATGAAACTTTGATTCATTGCAATGCCCAGCTGAATCGCTGATGGGTATCGTAGCGAGGGTGAGCGCGAAAACGCTGACTCGCTCGCTCAATGCTATGGTATGGTTCTCCTTTCCACCGTGAAACCGTTTTGTGGGGTATCTTCTTGTTCGTATCGTATTAGATGCAACAACCAGTAAACCGCCCTCCGCTGTGGTGATCCACACCCTAGTATGCAAGTAAGATGAAATAAGGTACGAAGAGTTGAAATGAGCAACGACATGCTAGCCAGCGATGACACGCTGCGATGATCAACCATTAATAGTATGTAGATGTGAAACTCGCAGTGTGTACATGGTATAAAAATAGGACCGGGTATAATGGGTAGCGTAAAACATGGACAAACATCTACATGATGTTTTTCAAGCTCATCCTGTCCCTAGGTGAGACTGGTGCGCTGAAAGCCTCAGCAGGCCGTGCGTATGGTGAAGGAAGCTGCCTTGTAACGGGACTGGTGGCGCTTGAACTCGAAGGAAGAGACAAAACAGGCTCAGTCAAAGAGTGGAAACTTGGAAGTGCGCGCTGGGGTACGTTGAAGTTTGATGACTGAGGCAGCGAATGGTGGTGAACGTGCTGTGGTGTATGCTGAGTGAGCGATGGCTGAGCCTGGTGTTGTGGAGTGAAGGGCGATTCCTTGTATGCTTGGGCAGGTGCTTGAGCCTCGCGGTGGAGGGGAGGCAACTGCAAGGAGCCACGACGTCTGTAAGTGTCGTATGTCACAGAGTGCATGTCATCTTCAACTGCGAAGCCAGTGGAAGGCAGGTAGCGAGTGCTGGAGTTCTTGCGCTCATCTCTATTGCCAACAAGAGGTGCGAGGGTGATGTCGAGTGGGGATGCGGCGCCGCGGGGTGACCTTGACTCAGAGCCAGTGTCGGTTATGAGGGACGGCGCGCCATCGGCTGAGACTGATGAGTAGCCAGAAGGGGAAGGCATCGGTGTCTCGAAGCCTCGTGCGCGTACATTGGCGGGCTGCCCGTAGAGCTCTAACGATTGTGGTCGTGATCCATGGTATGGTTCGAAACGCTGGGGTTGGGGCAGCTTGACACCATATGTCGTGTGCATGGTCGCATTCAATGAAGAACGACGGGAGTCATGGTAGTGCTGGTCGTCGTGGTGATGAGCATGCTGGGGTGCCAAAGGGTACTGGTAGTGCTCAGATGTTTGGGAGTACTCGCGGGGTCGCTGGTCAGGACGTTCTGGGTTGCGCTTTCTGCGGTTCTGGCCACCGTTCCACCAGTTCTTCACGGCGTTGTCGCTACGTCCCTTCAGCCTCCTGGCAATCTCGGCCCACCTCTTGCCCATCTCGGCTACCATCTTCTCGATCAGCTCTCCCTCTTCGGGTGTGATAGGGTCATGGTTCAGTGATGGCTTCAGGTTCTGATGGTAGCGTTCACGGCACTGCTTTGGCGATCTCGAGCCGATCTCTTGTGAGATGCGTACCCAGTTGTGCGGACCATTGCGAGCAACGAGGTTAACAAGCCACTGGTCCTCGTGTTGCGACCAGGGGCCGCGACGGTGAGCTACCATATCGAAGTCGTCTGGTAGCTGTGTGATGTTCGGTTGGAGTGGTAGATATGGCGAGATGTATGCCACTGAAGGTATACTTCTCGTCAATGAATTTGAGTGACAGCTATTGTCACGGTATACTGAGGTATTCGTTAGTGACTGTAGCCACATGCTGTGCGAGGGAGGGGCAAGTGTCGACATTTTGATGGTGAAAACGAAAAATGATGTTTAACAGTGAAGGCAAGGTGCTTTCTGCAGTAGATTGCACAATTATTTGGGAGTTATGAGGGAGCGATGGGATGATCGAAGGCAGTGATAGCGACGAGGGGTAGGTAATGTTGGCGACGGTAGACTTACTAGCAATTGGTGCTGTACCAACAAGGCGAATGAATTGTTGCAGTGTAGAGGAGAGATGGGAAAAGTGGTCGATGGATGATCCGGAGCCAAGGGTAACGTGCAAGCGGCGACGAGCGGTATATATCTCAGCGGGCGCGGGGAGGGTTCGTGTGGTGGACGGGCGCCAAGGTGGTCGAGGTACTATTGACTGTTCGGGACGGTTGACAGTGCGAGGGCTCTGCTTTTGAGAGTCTGCGGCTAAGGCACTGGTGAGATGGTGGTCGGGAGCACTGGGGCGTCATGCGGCGCTCTGGCTCGCTAGCTGGGCCCTGACGGTGACGGGCTAAAGTAATCGTTGTCGTCGATGCACACAAGCAGGCGGTTCCCTGGAAGTGAGCCAGATCGTCGGATTTGAGCTTAACCCTGTATCACATCGTGGCAGGGCGTCTTTGGGCGCTACAGGAGAGCGGGTTGTCACAGCCTGTCCACCCTGTCGAGCGTGCTAGCGGCACAAAAATGAATTGCCAGCGCCGAGCTTCGCGTTCTATCCTGGAACAGCGCTGGTGACTGGCTGCCCCTGCAACGCTCGCGGCCAAACAGCCACCGTGCTGCATCGACTGTACCCGCTGCAGGCCCGCAGCGCTCGCCTCAGGCTGTCAGTTGCAGGGGCCCTGGCCGTTTCGCCATGAATCGACGGGGTGCATGGGCGGCCGAGAAGCTTGGAGGTGTTTCTTCGACAGCATGGGCACAGTCAGGAATACCCCCACCCGACGCGCTATCCATGCACTCACGACGCTGGCCTGCCCGCTGTAAAACCAAACATTGCCAGGCAGCCTCAGCCCGCCCGGGGGACGAGAAGACCAGGGGCTCGTTCTTGCTGTGTCCAGCTGCACAGTATTAGCTTTAGCTTTCGCTTGAGCTGGCTGACGGTAGACTTTTCCTGGCCATTCTTCTGGCACTGTGTACCGTGATCCTGGTAGGCGGCGGGCGGGAAGGCATCTCCCGGACTATAACCGCGCCTGTCGCCCTTGCCTGTCGCCGCCCTTGCGCCGGCCATGAATAGCAGCCACGCGGTGAGGAGGGCACAGAGAGCGACAGACGAGTACAGGACGCAGTGACAGCGGCCCTCAGCTCGCCGCGAGCCAGACACATGGTGGTGTTTCTGCCCCTGTGTGACCTGAACCGACAGCTGTTCGCGCCCCAGCAGCGAGCGCCGCACGATGCACGTTGCAGTCACCACTCACGCGTCGATCAAACGGGTGCTGAGGCTTGCCGCTCGCCCAGCACGGCATGACGCGATCGTCGCGGCCCTTGTCAGTGGGGCACACGAGGTCGGCGAGGTGGGCTTGGCCTTTCACCGCACTCCTTTTCGGCCCTGTCGTTCGCCCAGCGCGATAATCGACAACAGCATCGGCCTCGACGGTGTCAGCGCGCGCGGCCTCAGCGACGGCGGTGTTTCTGCGCGGTTTCTGCTGCACCTGCAGCGACACAGCACATGTTTCCTGAGGCGTCGCAGGCCAGCGACACTCTCTGCCTCAGGACCCAGGCCGCGGGCACAGTCAGCCTGCAGCGGCTCTCGCAACGCTCGTTGCAGGTCGCCGTTGCTTGGCTGTGATCTGCCGGCGGGACGACGCACAGCGAGCCCACTTTGCTGGAAAACGCTGGCCAACCCGACGCTGCCATTCGAATTCAAATCTTTTTAGTGCCCATCCTCTTTGGGAAGTACCGCACGGTTTGGGAAGGGGCAGGGCCGCGGTCCTGCCCACACCAGAACGTTTTGCCCGCCCATTCTATCCAGAGCGCATCATCGCTCCAGGCCAGCACCGCCCGCACGCCTACCGGAAGGATCCAGCGCCCTTGGTCGAATGCGGGCAAATTTGACGAGGCGACCCAGCGCCGGCGGCGGACATCAACGGGCACGTCTCCCAATCACCTGCTGTGCTGCCTGTGCTCGGTCGGCGACATTTCGAGTGTTGACTTCATTCACTGCACAGCATCGTCGACATTCAATACCGCCCAGCGGCCACCGAATCTGCTGGCCCATTACGCCATTCGGTGGGTAGTCGCATGGTTCTTACTTTATCTGTTACCAGCTCCAGGCGTCACTTGTCCGTATTTTGAGAAAGCTGGGCCTGGCAGCGCTGCAAGAATAGTTCCAGTCGCACGTCCATCCCTCGCTTCCCCACGCGACAGCTGTTCAGGCAACGCCTTCGGGCTGGCCGCAGTCCTTGAACGTGAGGCTGCGGCGTTGTGCTGTGGCTTGAGCAGATCCTGGGGTGGAACATGTCTCCGGCACAGTGGGTAGTCTAGACCTATTTTAGTCAAGTGCGACCCGGGAGTCGACGCTTCCGAGAGATTGTTTCGTCACCAGCAGCCGTACCTCAGCCGCCTGCATACAGACTCGTACAAACGCAGCAACCTCGCCGTCCACTTGCCTATAACGGCTCATACGTCTATACCTAGCAATGAACCCCAGGGCCTGGGTAGCTCAACGGCCGCCATCACCGATCTCATCGAGCCCGAATATCGCCAGAAGTCGTTCCAAAGAGGCTGCACCAGAGCAGCTCCTCATCTATGATGCATGCATCGTAGGGAAGCTTTGACATCAATGATGTCGCAATCTGGCTGCCCATAAGGACATTTTCCAGCTGCGACCGTACGCCAAGCCTACACGTTATCCCACATATTCCCCATCCTTCAACAGTCGTTGGGAGCTGGGTGTTTGTGACAAGAAAACCAATTGTTGTGTGCCCTAGAGTCGCCTTAATTCTGATTTCAGACAAAGGCGCGTGCAGCAATGTCATAAATATCAACAAACACATTCATCTCCTGGAGGCGCCTGCGAGATACAAACCCTGCTAATTTGGTAGGATTGGTTGGCCAACGAGACGTCAGCCCCAGCAAAAAGCATGCCTTGTTCCTGTGTACTGGGATTAACGGTGGTTCCAGCAATTAAATGTGGCTCATGTCGTGTCCAACACAGTGCCTGTCCTCGGCTTCGGATTCGTACGCAAATCATAATCGAGCCTTCGCTTCTTCCGCGTTTGTGCAACAAAACTCAGGGCCGAACTTCCTCGGGCTTTCTGCAGACATAGTATCGATGCTGCACCGTGTCCCGATGCTAGATTGCTGGTCCCTGTGCAGCTGCGGTGCCTTTTCGTTCGCCCTTCTGCCGCGATTATATGGACTCATAAATAGATCACTACTCGTGAAACTCTACTTGTCATCGCGAGATCACTACATGGTTACCCTCACACTCGGAGGCCTGTCCACTGAATCTTCGTCACGACGCAAGCAGACTATTGGCGATTTGAACGATGGTCCATGCGATAATGTGACTCGCAGGGCTGTCAGAGCGCCACGCAGCACGCTTTGGCCCAAGGCGATGGCCTCTTGAGACAAGGCACCCAGCACGCAGGTAATGAAAACGGTGCTGCTGGCGTGGGTCAATCAATGAACTTCTGCGCCGTGCTACAGATCACTGCACAGAGCAGGTCGGCGACGTTGAACCCTGGCAAGTTACACGCTCGCACGCTCACAACCTTGCCATGTGCGACTTGCCCCGCCTTCAATATCTGTCGGGCGGATTGCTCCGTGTCCGCTGCTATGGGGACGAGGGTCAGCGAGTACGTACTTGACCGTGCATCTGTTTCAACTTGGTCAGTCCGCATCATATCCTCGTCGTCAGTGGATACGTACAACATTTCGCACTCCTACATTACTTGATCTATGTTGGTTCCCACTTTGTTTAACCAATCATTGTGTCAGAGCTCAACAAGGATCCCTAGTCGGGTCGATCTTCAAGATCAGATTAACGAGGTATCCGCATTGCCCAATAAGACCCCCAGTTCTCCGTCAGTCTTTGAGACTTACCCGCACACCCGCGGCGATCCACTCTTGTTGCTTTTGCTCTGCTTCTCGCCCCCTTTTCTATGCCCGCCAATTGGCAGCAGTGACTTCCTCATTTCTAAGTTCTGGCCTGTAAGCTGACGTCCACTGTACGGATCCTTTGCTTTGACAGCGGCACACCGGCGACCAAAAGATGGCTGCGACCACATCATGGCCCGTTCCGAGCACGTACGTTACGGACTGATTACGATATCTATGCTCTGCCACTACTGGAGGCCTTTTGCGGATCAATAATGACGACTGCTTTTCGCGTTCGTGTCTAGCAATTGAAATACACCCCTATTTCGAGTTCGTGGCAGGCATGCTGTGTGCCTGAAGGCGCGGGACGAGTCAGGAAAACGCTCTGCTCGCAGCTGGTGGACTCTACTGCTGTTCTCTAGTGCAACTTAGAGGCAACGTTTTGCCGCTTGCCTCTGTACTTACATACGCAAGATGCAACAGCAGCAAGGGAAGCCGTTAGCTTAGATCTGAGTACGCACGAATCGGATCGCCCTGCCCCACACCCACACACCTTTCCTCGCTCCCGTGCAGCGGACCAGCACTACGATACCCTGGCGTTTCAAGATCAGCGGCCAGAGCAGAGAACTTCACGACTCACGGAGCAAGCATCTTCCTTCGTGTATGCATGCGTCCTGACAACAAATCCTGGGTCCAATATGACCAACTTTCGCACAGGACATTTTACCCTTCCCGCGTCCGAAAGCGGTTGGGTTAGTGCTGATCATGACCAGCGTCTAGGTCGACGATGTGCAAGAATGCCGAGATGCTCGTTGTGGCGCTCACCCACGGCTTGACCTCCTCCGCCAAGGCTTTTGACGACAGAGAAACAGGTAGGCGGACATGGACCTCGCCGAAGACAGACTCGCTATTATTGAGATCAAGCGCTGCACTGAACATCACAACAGGGGTTGCCTGTACCGGCATGTACGAGAGCCGGATATCGACAGCGTGTAAGAGTCGCTGCGATCGGCGGAAGCGCCCGCTGAACAGCGGGGCTAGAACCTCTCGTTGAACAGTGTCGCGACAGGCTCCAAGAGATTGCTTGAACAGGATATCCCCTCCTTCTGACGACACAGACCTGTCGATTGCGGCGGTGACGGATTCTAAACCTTCTTCTTCTGGCTGGGTGGCCGTGCAAATCTCTGAACCCAATTCCAACGACCTCTGCCTACTTGCTTCGTACAACAAAAGTACTTGACCATGGCTTATGTGGACTCTCGCGGCTGATTCATGACTTCAAGGCGTTGCAAGTGCTGCCTGCCAGCTATCTAAGCTGTGGAGGCCCCAAGGAGGCATCTGTGTCAGCGACAATCCGAGTCGTGTCAACCCTGAAATCTTCCGTGCTCTCAGGACTGATTCGTGCGGCCAGACTGTTGGCAAGCACAACTCGTCACATGGCCACGCCAAACAACGGAGTCCCACACGAACCATGCCTGAACGTCGTGACTGGACTCGCTCCACCGTTCACCGTTCTCTGTGTGGAGGGCATGCACGCATGCCTAGAGCCCAGCCGAGACCATGTGCGCCAACGCACTTTTACACGCCAAAAGATGCTCTGCGCCTGTGGTTGCAGCTTCCATTCACAGCCTATCAGGATACTATGGCCACGCTCTGGGAACTGCGACCCCTTTCCTAAGGTCCTCGTTCAGAAGAGCTTTGACATTCGGTTCTTCGCTGTGTTGTTCCCGCAGTCCTGAGTGGTTCAGTCAGTCAAGTGACAAGGTGTGTCCCTCTGTCAACGGTGTACTGCAGGTTGAGGAGAAGATCTCGTTGAAGCACTACACACACGCAGTTTGTATTACACAAGCTAAGCACGCGCCAGACGAACAGTCGCCATTCAATATCCATAGCCACGGATTTCCATGGAACTGTTTCACTGGCCGCAGTCAGAGCCTCCGGTGCAGAGGGCTACCCGATGTATGACCACCACGCTCCGATTAGTTCATTGACACTGCGCAACCCCTTGCATAGCCTATTACGACTTAACTCGAGACTCCAATGGTCAGGAACTTCAGGTCTCGTTGGTCAGCAATACCTGACTGGACTTCGCCACGCCGAAGTCATCTTACACACAGGAGGCCACCCATACGGAACCCGATGCATCAGTGACCTGCCATAACTATCATAGAGACTCATTGCATACATCCATCATGCTCTTATAAAGTTGCGGACTAAATCAAGTTGTATATCAACAATAACCACTCAACGATGCACGGTGCCTTGAGGAGCACATGTTGCTAGTCTGCTACCACCACACATACGTCCTGTAGTTCTAGTGGTACGTCCGCGACAGCCTGCGTCGCGACAGCCTGGCAGAATGCACGTCTACGCTTGCTGACACAGTCCTGTTCTTCCCACCCCCCCACAGGTGTCGTCCACCGTGTGCGACCGCTATAGCGGAAGAAAACACTTTAAGGCAATAGTGCCACAAAGTTCACTCACTTTTGCAGACCCCCGTTATCGCATGAACGAGCCTTACTTAGGGTCCCAAGTTGAATTGTGAAGGCTGAACGTTGCCGAACCTTCTACCAGAGCCATGGAACGACATTCAACACAACGGATGAGGTACAACATTTACGGCTTCGAGAACGTCAAACAGTGGAGAAACGGGTTTCTAGTGCATGCGAGAGGTCACACAGAGAGCTTCGACGTTTGAAATGAGGGGCACAGTAGTCTTCGATGCAGGTGGCCTTACAATTTCCCACATTTGCGTGCCAGACCGCAAGGGATGCGCAAGAGTGTACTGCGCAGCTGCTGTCACCCTGGAGACAAAGCGAAATTTGTCGAACAACAGCGTTGAAGCGATACTCATCTCTCAACATATCCACTTTGTTGATACGCCGCGATGCGGGCCGCTGGACCCCTTCCTCACGACTCGCCTAGTATGCGACCTGCCTTTTCAAGCTGCTCGTGTCTGCACTTACACAAGAGTGCATTTGGCGAACGAGTTGCCAGCCCTTGCCGCCCATGCGCACGCTTCGTACAAGGTGTTCTGTCAGCGGAATGACTTGTTCAAGTTAGCAGGACGCAACACGAATCCGAGTCCTTGCCCTTGGGTTCGCGAGCCCCTGTTCGCGTTTCGGATTTCACGTCTTTCCCGTTGCACGTAACGAGGTCCAGCACCACACAAGGACACGCGACGTCTGACACGCTTATGGTGACCAACAAGACGGAATTGGCATTCTGCGGGAGGAGGTGAGCTGAGCACAACCCCCGTCATATTTCATCTACCGATTAGTTACGCCGCGTAGCCTTGCAGCCCATATGTTTGCGCAGACTCGCTTGTTTTTGCCACAAACAGCAATCTGACAGTCTCGCATTCCTTTCCTAATTCCTATAGCTCCACAGCGGGAGCTGTGTGCAGGGAGGCTGAACATGACACGGTAGCGGGGTACGAAGCGAAACACATGCCACAACTTGCAAGGTACATAGCGATGACCGTTGGCGGACGCTAGTTATATTTAGGTGGGTTCGGAAATGCTAGGTATTGACAATCCAAATGAGAGATCCGCATGTCGCAGGTATGGCGAAGCAGCGTACAAGACAAGCTCTGCACGGATCAGAATCGATGCGTGGCGACGCGCTTTGTGTACGAAGGGCTCCGACCATGGAGTGTGGGCCAGGTCGTGTGTTGTAAAGCTGTTACGCCGATATATGGGGCGGTCGGAGCAACAGGTTGATTGTGGAGGCACACGGCTCGGCATCTTACATCCTATGCTCTGCACCCTGCTAAAAGATTATCCCTAGCACTCGCCGTCATTCTGAAGCCTGGCACGACTGTAGAGCGCACCTTTGTTGACCTTTCTAGATTGCCGGCCCGTGTTCACTCACAGGAGCCATTCCCAGCTCAGAGATGAGGCAGGCCTTGACAGGCGTCGGCTTTGTGTCGCCGATGTCCTGCCGCAATCATGCAAGGTTCCAGCGACCGTACGCTGTTCGCGAAGCCCGTTGACGTTTCTGACGCGCCGTGAGCGCGTGGCAGGGCGCCGGCGGGCAGGTAAGCTAGCAGCCCTCCAGTCGTTATTGGAAATGGACAGCGCAGCATGTGTTGCGTTGACGGGCGTACATCACACCGTAAAAGACATGCAGGAGCGTGCGAAATACTGCATGCGCGACCCGACCCTCACCCTCGCGACCACTCACAATTCGCAACGCTGTCGATCAGCCCACTCACGCAACCATTTCGGCGGTCGTGACGTCCAGTTTGAGCAGACAATGTGCTTTGGGCGAGTGTGTGGCTGGCGTAGCGCTCTCTTTGCCGCATTCGTATCTCGTACGAGAGGCCGACTAGGCGAAGCGACCGTTAGTGGAGAGCTGGAACAACATTCGGTGCCGCCGCGTGGGAATCGTAAGATGTGCGCGTGGCATGACGCCTTTTCTGTCTGTGCTGCAGAAGTTGGACGCCTGTTTTGGTGATTCGATGAACGGATTGAATTGGCGAACCCCCATTTGGGAGGCTGAGAGCGGATGGATGCGGTGCAGGAGTGGGAGATGGATGAATCCAGGACAATGTCCGTGACCTTGTGGATGGACGTGCTGTAACGGGCATCGCGAGTTGGCGCAGGTGCATGAGGATTCCCCATCGATAGATTCTTCGCCATGATCTGCAGATGCCCCACCACAACGCGCCCAATCCTCATACAGGACGAAGGATTTGCAGGAGCTGGAACGAGCACTACAAATGTCCGCGATGCGGAGGACGGGCAGATGCATCTAATCGCCGACTGAAGGATGCTGGTGGACCTTGGCTGGACAAGGCAACCTTGGAGACACGTACCGTCTTCCGCCACCAGGGCAGTCAACTTGCAACGGGTATCGCCAATAAGAAGTGGAGTAAACCAGAAAGAGAAATGATAGGGCAACGGACAGACTCCGACAGGGGAGTTAACGCGAGGCATCCGCTTTTGACAACCATGCAAAGTGCAGTGATGGCGCGGCTTCTCCCAGCTGTGGCCAGTCTGGTTTGCGCGAAGGATCCACGAAATACGCAAGAGGCACCCGAGATGCAATTGGCGGACACAAAATTGCGATGTGCGTGCGGCGTGCGATGAGCGGGCAGCAAACTTTGCAGCTGGGTGTGCACAAACCATGCAGAGGAAGAGGCAAGATGTGCGATGGACGGGCTCTATCACTCGGCTCCAGGTGGAACAACGGCAATTGCAGGCGACCTAGAAGGGTGCGTTGAGACTATTGCGACTTTGCAAGGGCTACCGTATCGGTGCGGGGACATCGTTGAGAACAACTCCACACCAACCTGACATAGCCTGACATGATACGAGACTCTTCAATAGCTAAGAGAAGGCTGTCTAGATATGGCGCACACAACATGTATGTCACTCGGGATCGCCATTATTATGCAACATTATCGTTCGACTAGAGTGCAGCCATCTGATCGCGTTTTGCTGCCCACCACAGACCCGTGGCGGTGTGAATAGTAGATGCATGGAACGAAGAGCTTGTGAGGAAACGATCAAACTGAATGTAGTCAATAAAGATTTAGATTTGAGATAAGGTTGCGAACACCTCAGTGTATAGGATGCGACTGTAGGTACTTCCCGGTTCTGCGTGGGATCATGGTTATTGCACAAGACTGCAGTAGCGTAGCAGCAATGCAGGCGCCAAACCCTTCAGTCTTCCTCTCTTTGTTTTATGGTAGTTCGTTAGTCGTTGTAACTAAGTCGCCTTGGACTGGTTGGAACGCCGTTAGCGTTTACTTTGTAAGTGAAACTATACACTCTGTTCGTCTGAGGACATGTCCTCTGCGAATGCTCGAAAGTCTGGCCAGTCTGAGTGTAAGTACTGTGTGTTTTGATTGCACATAACCATAGATTCGGATCATCTCATATGATATTGTAGCTTAAGCTGACCGAAACAAAGCGAGCACTCAAAACATCTAGGTCATTGTTGATCAAAGCACTCCAGTGGCGTGGGACAGCAAGAATAACGGAACCTTTTTTCGGTTCCAGTCGATCTTCACGTACGATATGATATTTGCTGAAGATTGTTAAGAGCTGGATTACAGATCTAGTAAGCCTTGACAGCAGCCAGTTGCAAGATCCTGCCTGTTATAACAGGTTTCTCCAATGGCTCTGACCTGTTTTGTGGATCAGGTACGCTATCTCTCTCTGGCACGCCCTGCTTGCGAATGTTGCAGTGCGGCCAGTGCGTAGTGCCTTGCCATGTCTTGAACAGCTCAGCCTTGAGCTCCAGATCCTCCTTCTTTGCAAACTTCGCAGGTGTCATGCAGACATACTGGACGTGACGAATGCGATTGCCCTGAGGGAAGCTGGCATAGTGCATTGTACGGGAGTCCCTGCGTAGTATTAGTAACATTGCTGTTTGAGGAGCAACAAAGCTGGGACACGTACCAAAGTACCAAGTCGCCAGGCTCAAGATTGACTTTCCCAAGCGTGTATCCACGGTCTTGGAACCATTTGACATCCTCTTCCTTGAATATAAACAGGTCTTTGAAGTCCTCCTCCTCAGGGGGCTTGTCCTCGTGGTTATCTTGCTCCCTCTTTTCGCGGAAGAACTCGTCGTAGAGCTTGCTGCTACCCTTCATCAATATCAGACCGCCATCGTCGGATCCGTTAGGCTGGTAGTTCAGCAGACCCTGTACACACTGCATGCCCTTGCGGTGTGGTGACTGATCGCAATGTGGCCAGGGGCTCCATTTGAGGTCCTTTTGACGAGGCAAGGTTGTATTCATGCCATCGAACGAGCACAAAAGCTCATCGGTGCCCCAGAGTTTGGAGAAGGTCTCGAGAACCTTGGGCTCAGTGCGTGCTTCCCTTGATGTGTATTAGCTTGGCAAACACACTTTGAAAAGTACAACCTACCAGACAAATTTCTCGTGTGTGCTAGAGTAAGCAAAGTACATGCCACCCTTGAAGCTCACAGGGAGATGATCTTGTGTCCAGGTCGACTCGTCGTTGGGATCGAAGCCACGACCAAAAGATTGGAGCCATTCGATTTGCTTTGCCTTGTAGTATTCTGCGCGTTCGGGAGAGATGGCACTTTTGATGATTGCTGTCCCATTCTTGTGGAAATCGTCACGCCAGTCGCCGTATACTGTGCCATCATGCGCAATGAGATCGACACCAGTATCTGGCTTTGGCTCTTCAGCGTGAGGTGCCATCCTGTGACTTTATCCTTGTTCTTTCACGTAAAATGTATGTCCAATAAATCTTGTAAGTGCAAGATCTAGTCGCAATGAAGTTGTGTTGAGCAAATCCTGAGAAGAGCTCGAATTGTATTAGATCTTAAAGTTGAGTCTGAAGCAGTGTGATATTGTTCTCGGAAAGATACTCCTTGTTTCAAAAATCCGGTGCTGCAATGCTCGCAGTATCGGCACATGTGGGCGGCTACCCCGCATTGTCAACGTTGGAGGATCTGTCGGGCTCGGAACAGGTGGGGGCGGAGCTGCTTCACATCTCGGACACTTGCCGAGGTGGAGGCCGGTGCGAGCTCGACGCGTCGCGTTGTGAGTAAACTCTCTCGTTGCTCAAGTAGCCCTCAAAGTCATTTGATCAAGGTGTTCACTGATCGTTCCCTTTCTGTGCCTTACTCTATTTTTTCACCCCGTTGTTACCATCAAGATGCCAGTTCCTATGCAGGTGGCCTACAAGCCTATTCAGAAGCCCGAAGTGGGAGTAAATAACTACCAAGGCTTCACACCTGGCAAGACTGAAGTCCTGCGCAAAGGCACGAAACCGTACAACGCCCGCCCTCTCGAATCGGACATTCGAATCGACCATGATGTTGAGATTGTGGTTAGAGATGGATGTCGGCTCTACGTCGACATCTACAGACCCGCCGACGTTCCAGCAGAAGAGAAGCTACCGGCCGTGATCAGCTGGTCGTGCTACGGCAAGAAGTACTCTGCTCTACACATGCTTCCAATTTGCGTTTGGAACTGTTGTGTACCGGACGAGGCCCTCAGTGGGTTGGAGAAGTTCGAGGGTCTTGATCCAGTTGTGTGGTGTCCGCGTGGATACGCAATCGTTTCAGTGGATTCTCGCGGTACTGGTGACAGCGATGGTTCCATACCGGTGCGTTTTACCTCACAGTTTGGGTTGACTGCAGACTTGGCTAATCAAGTCAGATTATGGGATCTCAAGACGCGGAAGACTGCTACGATGTCATTGAAGCCATCGCAGCGATGCCGTGGAGTAATGGCAAAGTAGGCATGGCCGGCAATAGCGCTCTGGCTATCATTCAATGGCACGTTGCCTCTCTACGCCCGCCACATCTCACTGCGATTGCCCCTTGGGAAGGGTCTGGCGATATATATCGCGAGCAATTCTGCCGAGGAGGTGTGTTCGGCATGTCGAACTTCGATCTCATCACCCACTTTATCATCAAGACAAACAACCCCGGTGGTGGCATCGAAGACTTCGCTGAGATGTACCGTCGATCGCCGGTCTCAAATGCATATTGGAGTGACAAACGGCCTGATATGACGAGGATTGAAGTTCCTGTATTCATCAGTGGAAGCGATTTCTCTAGTATACACACCATGGGCGCCGTACGAGGATGGCTTGAAGTGCCTCACGATAAGGGATGGATTCGATGGAGTTCGCACCAGGAGTGGTTCGAGCTCTACTGCGATCCTCACGCCGACAAGGAACTTCACAGCTACTTCGACAAATATCTCCGAGGCGTTGAGAACGACTGGGAGAAGATGTCAAGAGTGCGATGGTCAGCACTCCAGTTCGGTGATCGAGAGGCCATCGATGGCCTCGAGTTTTCGGACTTCCCGGTACCGGAGACGCAGTACAAGGATTTCCATTTCACCAGCTCTGGCTTGACAGAGCAACCGTCCTCCAATACTGAGATCGTCAGCTACAACTCAGAAGACTCTAAGTCGATCGCCGAATTCTCATAGAAGTTTGCGCAAAAATCGCGTCTCATCGGTCTCCCGAAGGCAGTTCTGTACATGTCAGCACCGTCGCACGACGACATGAACGTTTATGTCATTCTGCGCAAGCGAGACAAGAACGGCAAGCTCCTCATGCACCTCTGCTTCCCGTTCTCGGCTATACCCTCAGCTTACAAGAGCATTGATGATATTCCGGAGAAAGAACGCGCAAGTTTGAACTTACATCTGGGCAGTGTTGGTGTGTTGCGTGCTAGTCATCGTGCGTTCGATCCAGCACGAAGCATTCACGAGCAGTTTCCGTTCCACCCGCATGACAAGGAGGAGAAGATTAATCCTGGTGAGATCGTGAAGCTAGAAATTGGGATCTGGTCAATGGGCGTGGATTTTGATGAGGGTGAGTCAATAAGCGTTCAGATCTCTGGGGAATTCCCAGGCATCGCGGAGTACTCCAAATTCTCAACACCGCGACCAGAAAGCGAGAAGAACAAGGGTGAGCATAGGATACATATTGGGTCAGAGACGCCAAGTAGAGTCATACTGCCCTTCATTCCTTTGTAGCTGCATCTAGTTTTCAATCAAATGGACGCTTTGCGGAAATGTTCGAAACATAAACTTTGCAACCTCTTCTGCACATAGCTGCCGTGACTTCTGTTGAGCTTAACAGGCTGGATGTACCGAAAACTTGCAACGAACCAATTTTGCGGATCAGCGTGTTTGTTGACGTCTTCAAGTGTATGACACTGTGATCAGACTGAGTTGTCCACATTGCGATGTCGCTACACTTTGTCGGGAAATATCCTTAGTACGGAGTCCGGAACTGGCCGTTTTCGAGTAATGAAACGAAAAACAATCTACTAGTGTATGTAAATCGGACGAATTGTTGAAGGATATTCGATTGATGCTACAATGAACCCAGTCTCTTGTGATGACATAACTTGCTAGTTTGACACTTGTTGGAACTCCGTACTAAGGAGACTTACCCGACAGAGTGTAAGGGCCATGTCTATGCTCAAGAATCGGTCGGCGAATTCGGCACTTGCAAAGGCAGGAATCTGAAGCCGAGGATGGTTGTGAATTGCGCGCTGATGATTGGTTCCACATGGCCCTCCTTCCGAAGGCTAACCCACTCTCCGACGGGCGCGCTACCCCGGATTTCCCCACAGAGACTTCAGCAACCCCAGATACGCTCACAGACATACCGAGTGTGGAAAACGCACTCTAAGTGGAGCTCAGAGCAGGCGGGATGTGGAGTTCGCATTGATACCCAGAGCAAAGCCCAGACAACGCCGACGAATTCGTCGGCTGTGGTGGGAATGCGGAGGCAAAGTAGACAAACCAGAGAAGCGCCGAAGAAGAGGAGGTGAAGACCATCTCAACATATAACCACCTCATTGCGCAGATTATACACCGACATCTTAACATTCATCTTCGTGGTGCTCTTCTGGTCTAGGACGAGCGGGTTTACTCATTCGCACTTTCTTGGCACCTCTTTCTTCCTGGCTCAAAACAAAGAGCTCTCAGCTTCCCAAATATGCTTGACGACATCAAGGACACGAAGGCCAGGGATACCAAAGTCGAACGGTACGAGGTCGCTTCAGATGGCGAGACAGGTGTCGTAAAGCCTATCCAGGAGTCTGCGGCAATGGGCACGGTGACCATCACCGATTTGAACGAGATTTTCTTGATCCCAGCTCCTAGTGCTGATCCTCGAGGTATAGAATCTGCAAAACCTCATCGACCAAGAAGCATCCTAATTAGTTTTGACAGACCCGTTGAATCTGTCGAAGTTTCGTAAGATTCTGTTTATTGTGCTGGTCTCAGTTTTCTCCAGTCTGGGTCTCGCGCTCGTATCAGGCTTTGGTGGCCTCCTGACCTGGTACATTCCTATTTATGCAGCAGCTGGAGCTACATATGGTGAGTGATGATGGCCTCATCCTCGTGCAAGTTGCATGTACTGATATCAGCAGCCGATATCACCGCACTGATGACCTACCCTTCCATGTTCATGGGTGTTGGAAATCCGATCTGCATGCCGCTGGCTCTCGCTATCGGAAGACGTCCTGTCTATCTTTTGTCGCTGCTGATCTTGATTGGGTCCTCGGTCTGGGCTGCTTATGCCAGGAGCTACAAGGAACATCTTGGAGCCAGAATGCTGCTTGGATTTGCTGCTGGACAGAACGAGGCACTGGTGCCCATGATGATTCAGGTGAGATACGCAACGCCCCGCATTTATAGAGTGCGACTGATCAGTGTCAAGGAAATTCATTTTATGCTCGAGCGAAGTACCTTCCTGATGTGGCAATCTGCAACTCAGACAGTATTAGCAGCCGTTTACGTGATATGTGCATCTCCGATTGCTGGGGCGATCGGACCAGCCAACTGGTACATCCTTGGAGCTGGACTTTGTGCAGCCACGTTGGTCGCATCCATTTTCTGGGTTCCAGAGAGTAGGTACGACCGCTCTTTGACTGCCTATGGACAGTTCTCTGCCGAAGAGGGAGGCGAGCTTGATGAATCCCGGGCAACTGCCCCGCGCCCGGTCAAGCTGTCCGAGAGGCCTGCTTTGGACACGACAAGATTCCTTCCCCGCACCATCTGGTCAGATATGCGACTATTCGACGGCAAGGTGGACTGGATGGAAGGTGTCTACGGCTTCATCAACACATTTCAAGTCATGTTGTTCCCCAACGTGCTCTGGGCGTTTTGCCTCAATGGCCTGACAATTGGTGTCAACATCGCTATTGGAACGACATATGGCAACATAGTGCACGCACCTCCATACAACTGGTCCGAAAGTTCAATCTCGTACGTCAATGCTGGGCAGATTGTGGTTGCTTTCGTGGCACTTCCCCTCCTAGGAAACGGTGGCGATGCCATTATCAGGTGGCGTGCTAGGCGCAACGGTGGTGTGCACGAGCCTGAAAATCGCCTCCTACTGCTCTGGATCCCTCTGCTCTTTGGGTGTATTGCTGCCACACTATACGGTCTGGCAGCGCAAAGTCCGGGAAAGTACCACTGGTTCGTCTTTGTCTTCGCCAATGCAGCGTACTACTTCGCGTTCGTCGGTGCCAATATCGCTGCGATTACGTACTTGCTTGATTCCTATCCGGCAAGAGCAGGACCTATCCTTGTAGTCATTACAGCTCTCCGAGGCTTCGTCTCTTTCGGTACAAGCTATGGCGTTGCCAAGTTTATTGAGACCGATGGGTTTGATGGTACATTCGGGACATACGCAGGTCTGACGGCGTTGTTTGGCTTGATGGTCATTCCTATCTTCTTGTATGGCAAGAAGATCAGGGCCTTCACCGGTCGATGGGCTATGAAGAAGGCATCCGGCCACCCCTCGATGTCGCATTGAGCCGTCTGGTGATCCAGCCATCTAGCGATAGTCGATGAGAGTACTCGTGGTCCAGCTAAGAAGTTGTGGCGCTCTTTATCTACTGTTGTCCTGTTAATGTAGAGTGTATTCCCATCTGACCCGATTCCTACACGTATCTGCAGATCAATGCATTTGTCTCTCCATCGTCAGCCGAAGGAAACTTGTACTACAGTAGCCTTTACTTGATGTTTATAGAGGCCATACCGATGGCGCATGTTTATCTGCTGGAAAAATGCACCTAGTATGTAACTTTAGCCTTGATGATCGTTGACTGCATGTCGCTGTGGTCATAGATAGGCGAGGATCAAGAGTGATGAATACCATACATTATCCTTGAATATGGTTAAGACGACAGTGATGCATTCCGAAGTTTAAATTCTGTCAGTGTTTGTATAAACAACAAGCAGTGCTGCGTCTGTTGGATGTTTGAATTTGAGTACATCGCTCGTGTCTAAGACGCGTCGCGTCATCTGCACGCGTCAGTGCAGCCAGGGTGTCGGTAGTGATCACGACATGTGTAAGCTCCAGCTTATTGTTAAAAACCTGGAACGGGTATTTCGATACGCCTATCTGATAGTAGGCCGGCTGTCAAGTTCATTGCTGTCGTGTTATTTACCAACGCAAGCGTGAGATGGGAACTACCAGAACGCGTGAAAATGGTGACGTCATTTTTGCATTATTGAGTGCTACTGTAAGCGAACGAAAGTGGCCCCTGAGCTTCCATGCTCCTACTCAAGTCTAAGCCTTGATATACGGGATACCAGTCAGTCTGAATGTCCTCTCATCCATGTTCGGTTTGTTCACCGGCTCAAAGCGGTTGTGTGGGTCGTCCACTCCATCTCTTTTCGCAATGTTCGAACCTGTGTGCCTCGCGTTCGGCCAGTGTGTTGTACCGACCCACCGTTCGTACGCGTCTTTCTTCCTCAGCAAATCCTCCTGGGTCGCATCTGCCACGGGCATGTAGCATGTATAAATTGCAAAACGAGGCTGATTCGTCTTTGAGCTCAGGTTGTAGTGAGGGGTACGGGAGTCCCACACAAGCAGATCACCAGGGGCCGCGCACACTTTCACCCACGTGAGGCCCTTATTCTCGAGCCACTTCATGCCGTTCTCGGTGTAGCCGTACCATTCTGGTGTCCAAGCGGGGATGCGCTCTTCATCGGCCATAGCCTTGTGGAATTCGTTCGACAGTAGATGACCGCCAGGACACACAATGAGGCCACCATCATCCGCTCCATTGGGCAGCAAGTTGACCAAACCCTGCAAGCACCTGAATCCAGGCTTGGAAGGATCCTGATCCTGATGCGGCCATGGCTTGTTTGGCGCAAGATCTGTGCGACTGTTTCAGTTGTCAGCTATCTCCATTGGCACAATAGAACGCGCTCAACATACGGCAATGTGAAGTTTATCGCATCGAACGATACGATCAAGTCTTCGGTGTTGTACACCTTTTCGAAGGCTCCAATGACACCCGGCTCCCCTCGAATAGCCCAAGCAAAGTCCTCATGGGTCACGGCATACTGCAGGCACATGCCTTTTTCGGTGATTAGCGGGAGCTTGTCTTTATGGACCGTCGACAGGTCGTTACGGTCGAAGCCAAGGTTACTGAACTTTGTAAGCAACAAGGATCACGCTGTAGTGCTACGGGTCTGTTCTTACAATCTCTCCAACCAGCTATACATCTGGTCTGCATAATTGTCGGCCCTCTCCCTCGGAATGGCACCTTTGATGACTGCATAACCATCTCTGGCCAGATCATCCCTCCAGTCGCCAAACTTCTCATCAGTCCCATCGACCCTCATACGCCGATCATCGACGGCCTTCAGCGTAACGGACGCTGTCTTCGTTGCGGTGGTGATCCTGTCGATGAGTATGTGGTTTGGGTTAGGTGTGTGACAGGCTGGTTTGAGCTCGACTTTGGGCAGCCAGAATCAAGACGAGGGCTTATATCCACCGTTCCCTTCGGACAAAGTCTTAGTGCGTATTGCCCATCAGCATTGCCCACATGTACCAAGCATACCTACGCCCACCTTTCCGATCCGCCGGGACGATCCTTGAACCAGCGGAATGCACAGACTTCAGTGCAGATTGTGGGGATGTTAATGCAACCGATCGTAAAGTGGAGGACGAGATTTAACGGTTAGTTGATTTCGCGCGATGCGACTGCCAGTGCGCTACTTGTCCAGAAGCTATCAGCATGACTTACTTCCTTCTGGCTCGTTTCATCGTTCCTTCCTTATTTGCCCTGACCGCACTCACAGATCACAAAGCATCTCGAGATGTCATCACCAACGCCATTCCGGATCGTCATCGTGGGCGGCGGTACCGCAGGATTCGCAGCTGCCATCGCTCTGCGGAAAGACAATCGTCAGATCACCATTCTCGAACAGTCTCGCCTCAGTACTGAAATTGGTGCTACAATATCGCTGCAGCCTAATGCTACGAGAATCATACAGCAGTCATGGGGGCTACGGCATCTTCTAAGCGATTCACACGGGACCGTCGATCGTGGGTCCAGAATCTATAATACCGATGGCAAGATGGTGAACGAGATCCCTCTTGAAAGTATGACACAGTATGGAGCAGATCGTATCATGTGGCATCGACAAGACCTCCACGCATATCTGAGAAGTATGGCTGTAAGCACGGAACGGGACGGACAGCCCGCGAACCTACGCACATCAGCGCGAGTATCGTGTTGCGACTGCAACGAAGGCAAGGTCACACTTGAAAACGGCGAAGTTTTAGATGGAGATCTTATCATCGGTGCAGATGGCATACACAGCGTCTTGCGCACTTCTGTCCTTGGTGACGAGGTCAAGCCAAAATCTACAGTCTTCTCCACATATCGACTCATGCTTCCTATCACGGTCCTGAACGAGTGTGCGCCTCGATTTGCAGAAAACATTAAACCAGAAGAATCTTACACGTCTATGATTATGGCGCACTCTTGCCGGCTCATCATGGGCCCTGCTCGCGATGCACTGCTTTATAGTATTGTCGGACTGGTACCGGACGAGCAAATGAACGAAGACCCTGGCAGCGCTCAGTCGTGGGTCACCAAAGGAAACCCCGAGAAGATGCTAGACACATTTAAGGACTTCCCAAGCTGGACTCAGGATGCACTTCGAAATGCCGACAGCATAGGCCTCTGGCAGCTGCGTGACTTAGATCCACTGAAGACTTGGCACTCTGGACGTACGATCCTTATTGGCGATGCTGCGCACGCAATGCTGCCCACTCAAGGGCAGGGTGCAAGCCAAACAATTGAAGATGCAGAGGCTTTGGGGACACTGTTCAGCCACATCAACGATAGGCCCTCCAAGACCGAGGTGTCTTCTATCTTGGCGGACATCTTCTACAGTCGGTATGAACGTGCAAGCTTGATCCAGAAGTTCAGTCGTGAGGCTGCAAAGCCCGCAACTGACCAGGGCAGCAACGTCATCAAAATGTAAGCTCCCCATCGTGCCCTTCTTATGCTTGACTTAACACAGACAGGCGCCCAGATGAGTTTATGGATTACAATTGTACGTATCGAGGTGTAAGAGATTGGGAAGAGAAGCGCTCGATGGCAGCAGTAACAGCGTGCATGCAGACAGTTACAGTGGCCCCGGCTTGTTAGAACCATCGGGAGAGAAACTCTCAGAATTAGCAACAAGCAAACATTTGATGATGAACTCGGTTGACCTCCGTGACGGTCTCCATAAGCCTCTTGCTTGGTTGCTTGCGTACCTCTTCGCAGCCAACTCCGAAAGCACTGGATCTAGAGCTAGGCCTCCCAATTAAGATTATATGACCTTGTGTATGCAGCAAGTAACTTTTCAGCATTCACAGTCTGCTTTCGATACCGGAGAGACGGAAAAGCTCGGCAGTTGATGTGCGACCGGCTCGATCGCCGCACCCCTCACGCAAGCTCGGCAGGGTGCGCCCACTTTCCGACTGCCGAAGTTGTAATGGCCCTCAAGCTATTCGTCTCCCACATTTCCGTACTCCGACCTTTCGACCACCATGTCGGTCGAGATGGCAACGAATATGCGACCCGTGAAACGTCAGCGGACTTCCGATGCGTCCTCGATTGGAACCCTCCAGTGTCAGGTCTGCCACCGATCGTACGAGCGTGCCGACCACCTGCACCGACATCTTGACTCACGTGAGTGATCTCTAGTGCGGAATCTTACTCGATGTTTTGACCATGCGTAGACCGCAATGAGCGTTCTTTCCGCTGCGAAGAGTGTCCTGCAGCGTTCAACCGAAGGGATCTGCTACTCAGACATCAAGCAACCCACGCGAAAAACGCCAAGGATGGGCTCACAGGTCCAAATCGTGTTGCAGAACGCGCCACGAAGGCCTGCAACTCATGCGTGGTCTCCAAGGTTAAATGCGACAACGGAAAGCCCTGCAAACGGTGTCAGAAGAGAAATTTGCCTTGCATGACCAAGTCTGAGTCGCCACCGTTCCCCCAAGCGACATCGGGTGAAGAACAGGAGGTTTTTACAGCATCTGTGGCTCAATTTGAGAATATCATGCAAGTGGATGAGGTCTACCTGGAGGAGACAAATGCCGACGCACAAGCCTTGCTCGATCTTTACAACACCACTGGCTACAACCAGCACACCATCCCGGCTTTTTTCGAGCAGATCATGGTTCCAGCACCAGATTTCATGGGTGCAGAATACATGCAACCCCCTCCCGACCTAATGACTTGGATGCCTGAGGTTGACTGGTTTGGACAAGTTGACATATTCGGGAACGACTTTACTCCAGCAGTCAATCAGATACTGGAAGCACAGGTATCGCAAGACGTCGTGTTGGCTTCGGAACCCGAGGTGGCCAGGAATACAGACCACTCTCATGAAAGGATTGATAGCAATTCCGCAAGAAGGCGCCACGCAGCTTTTAAGCAGTCGGCATGGTATGGTTTCGCCATCTGAACTGCTGAGCTACACTGACATAATTCAGGTTTTGGATTCCAGAGCGGAACCAGCACGCTTTTAGTGAGCACGAAAACATCACTCTAGATGAGCGCAATGTCGACCTTGCCACGTCGCCGCACATGCCGTATGCGTCAAATGTCGTGGTTCCAGATCAGCTCTCGGCGGGTGCTCGCGATCGTATCTTCCAGCTTGTATCTAAGACGGCACGAAGGCAAATCACGATTCCATCGTTCCCATCAGCGGATTGCATTGACAAACTGATCAAAGTTGGTATCGCAAAGAGGACCGAGACCGATGCGTGGATTCATCCGTATACCTTTGAAAGTGCGATTTGCAGGCCAGAGTATTTGACTGCTCTGGTGGCCGCTGGATGCGTATGCTTTGGCATACCGTCAGTTAATAGGACAGGCTTGGCGCTACAGGAAATAGTCCGAGTTGCTCTGAATAATCTGGTGAGTATCAGCGAGGTACTCGCAACGCTTTGGAAAAAAAGAAATCTAATACAACTTTAGTCCGAGAACGACAACAGTGTCATACGTGATCTCGAATATCTTCAAGCTTCGATGCTTTGGCTCGACATCGGAGCATTTTGCGGGTACAGAAGAAAAATGGAAATCGCTGAGAGCAGTTTGCAGTCTCTCGTGACAGTATGAGTTACATACAATGTTCGGGTGACACACGCTGACTTCGCAGGCATTACGACGTGCTGGCAGACTTGACTACGTTCGTTATCCCGCAGTCACACCATCGCTCGAAGATAGCGATGAACAATTACATACGAAGTGGAAGCAGTGGGTTGAGCAAGAATCATATAAGAGGTACATCAATCCAACTGCACTCAAACTCTTCATCGTCTGACTTAGACAGGTTGGCGTATCACTTGTTCGAGCACGACATACATATGACCATGGTCAAGCACCGCCCATCGCTGATGTCCTACGCTGAACTCACACTTGCACTACCCGCCTCAAAAGTATTGTGGCTAGCACCTACAGCAGAGCTTTGGAGAACGCGTTATCTTGAGATGGACATAGCTCCAAGCCCGACGTCTCTTCGATCACTACTCAAAGACGATGCGGCCATACTCTGTCTTCCTCCAGAGATAGATTCCCAAGTCGCCCGATCATCGTATCTACACGGGATAGCCGCACAGATCTGGGAACACGCCCAACAGTCCGTACTCTTGCATGAGAGCAGTGATCCCTCCTCACAGCTCTGGGCGCGTTCGCGACAGCAGCGACTGTGAGTATATTCCCTATCACTCTACTAAGTCTGACCTTCCCACTAGCTATCAATGCTTGCAGCGCGACGATTTTCTGCCCGGCAGATCACCTGCCGTGACTTGCGTATACCATCAGTTCCTGCAGATGTACCTACACGTCAACCTCGACCTCATCACTCGTTTTGCAGGCAAATGCGGCGAGAGCGCGGCCAACAGTGCATACACGCACCTCTCACCTTGGAGTCAGACAAAGGAAGCCCGCATCGCGATCTGCCATGCTGGACAGGTAGTACGGGCTGCTCGACACATCCCGCCATATCAAATGCGCGGACCCGACTCTTACATGCTGTACCATGCCATCATGGTGCTTTGGACATACAGCATGATGGTGCAAGATCGCGCGAAGAAGACCGGCACCACGACACCGATGCGCGCACAGCCCGGTTCGCCTCCTGCCAAGATCGTCTACCTCGACGATGCAGCTGGAGATGTCCAGGGTGATCTTGATGCCTTCATTCTCGTGAACAGTGGTGTGCCGTGCCTGCATATCATCTCGAGTCACGGGTCAGAATCTGGAATCCCTGCTCGTCCCGAGATTTGCAATCTCAGGTGTCCTTCGCAGGTCATGAAGGTCGGTGTGAAGCTCCTCGATGCAACACACCCTGATGTGGATCGTGAGACTGGACCGCCCCTCATGCGGGCGCTATGTGGTCTCATGGAAGAATTCGGAGGTCTGTGATGAACAATTTGGCATTCAGGACAAGAAACGTTCACTACCTATTCAGAAACTATAACGCAAGCCGCCAATCTGTGGGACCGAACATGCTCAGCACCAGGCAGAGCCACTCTGGTCACCTACAACAGACACACTCTACTTCCATGTAGCATCTACCGTAGCTGTACTCGCGCAGCTCCTCGGCACAGTGTAGGCCCTGTTGGCACCAGACTCGTAGGTCACTGTACCACTGCTCTCGACCCTGATGAACTTGTACTCGAAGCTGGTGCCAGCCGGCAGGTTGATTGTTGTGGTCCACAGTGGGTTGGACGAGGTGTACTGTGCGGCAGACAGTGCCGGTGCATTTGCGGTGTTCCAGCTGCCCAGCTGCGCGATGGAGCCTGCCATCTTTACCGTCTGACCAACAACAGTGGTCGTCCTGGAATTGAACGTGACGGCAACAGTTGCTACGGGGGTGGCGCATCCAGCGGCGGCAGTGCTAGAAGATGCTCTTGTTGAGCTGGGCGCCACAGATGAGACCCTGCTGGTGGTGGTCGGAGGAGTCGAGCCAGTCCCTGTGATTTTAATGTCGGCACAGGTCAGGTAAATCTGCGCTGTCTGGAACGAGTTCCACTTGAAAGAGAGCAGTGTGTGATTAGATACATAGTTCGGGATCTTGATTCTCGAGGAGACCTATGCTGTCAGTATCGATCAACATCCGCCAATGCACGATGACTTACAGTGTATCCGCCGGCGATGCTCGTGTAGCAGGAGTTCAGAGGCGCGTTGTCGACGCCCCTGCACTTGGTGTCCTGGAAAGCCTTGCAGGTGAACCAATCGTTCCTGTAGCACGCCTGGCCTTGAGTGCAGTCCGGACTGTATCCACAGGTCTGCCCGGTTACATCTGTGCACGGCAGCGTACCCGCCTGGAAGCAGTTCTCGGCAGCCTGCTTCTCGGCAGCAGTGGGCAGGTATCCAGGCGTCAAGAGCTTATCGACGATTGCCTGGTCCTGGCAGATGCGGTAGCTGAACATGCCACCGTGGTCGCCGTTGTTGTCGACACACCACTGCACGTCGGCCACGTCGCCGCCCCTGTAGGTGACGACGGGCGCGGAGCCCCAGCGAGGGCCGGGCTGGTTGTAGTCGACGCTCACACGCGCGTTGTAGCCACAAGGTCCGCTGCGGCCGACCTGGGCAGAGTTGAGGTCAGGCCATGCCGTGACAGGCTCGAGGATGGTGCACTCGGGGCAGGTATCTGCTCCTGACTGCGCATTGAGGCCAGTACGGCTCATGGGCTGAGACAGGTAGCCATGGGCGGAGACACCGGCGGCGAAGGCAAGAGCTTGAGCTACGGCCCACTTCATGATGAGTTGTGGAAGTATTGAGTGAAGATACAAGACTGGAGTTGAGACAGTCAAGCTTCCTTGATGCTATATACACAAGGCGTCGAGCGTCTCTCCGGAGTCGACATCGACATCTTCAATATCACCGACTGCATAGTATCGCTGTATCTTCCCATTCCATCGTAGCCTCGATGTTGTATATTGCCCTCCGACTGTGGGCAAATGAGGGGCAAGGTCTCCACAGCGGTTTTCGAACTACAATCCTCAGATGTCACGAGAGCGACTACGTCTGACGGCCTGCATCATAAATGAAGTAATCCCCGAGGCCACGAGTCTGGAATGCGGGGCTCCGCGCCCGAAGCTGGAGCCGCGCAGCCCACCCGGGCTCTGGCATATGTTCAGCATGCTCGACACGCCACATCTGCACCTGCAATACCGACCTGCGTCCGGCTTGCGTCCGGTGTCGTTCGATGGCTCGCTTACTGCAGTACCGAGGGCATATGGCACATATACTGGCAATCCTTTGACACGGGAGATGGGCTCTGAGTTTTGTCGATCGCGGACATGAGCCTTGAAAAGGGATGAGTGAGGTTAAGACGTGGAAGGCTAGGACGAACTAAGCTGTACAACTGCTTCTTCGGGTTAGCGGCCGCTCGATCCCCACACCCCACAATGTACCGAAGAATCCTTCCTTCCAAGGCAGAGACAACGTTCCATGCACGTTACTCGGTCCGAGAAGGCTCGTACCGGTCTGCTGCTCGACAGATAGATTGCGAGGTGGTGTGAGTGGCTCATTCTCGGACCGTGGCGCTAGCGGCAAATGGCTGTCAGGCACGACGCAGCTCCGCACATGATCTGTCAGACTCCGCGAATGACCGGAGTCCGAATTGCCTTGTATCATGATTCATGGGAAGATGGGCAGACACTTCCGGTCGATCCTCTCGCATCGCTGATCCAAGACCGACATACGCAACGCGGTGCTGAAGCGACGGAGACGTTAGCTATATATTCGACGCAATACAGCGCAAACCGGACCTCATCAGAGCTCGAGTTTGGTCTCACCAACACGCATCAGTATGATGTTCTTCAAGGCTATTGTTGCCTTTCTGCTCCAGGCCTCGTCCCTGGTCGCGGCTGCAGACACGGCTGCATGGAAATCCCGCAGCATCTACTTCGTACTCACAGACCGCATCGCCCGCAGTAGCAGCGACACTGGAGGCGGCTCATGCAGCAACCTCGGGAAGTACTGCGGCGGTACCTTCCGGGGTCTCGAGTCGAAGCTCGACTACATCCAAGGGTTGGGCTTTGATGCCATCTGGATCACGCCCGTGGTAGCAAGTATGTAGCAGCATCAACATGCTGGAGTTGGCCACAATCAGACATTTGATAGCGTGAAGGCTAGTAGAAGCCTGTGGAGGCTTTCAGCCTGGTCGCTCACCATCAAATATCTGATGTTGCCGACTCCGGTGCCCACCACTCCACAAGCTGACATCAGCAGACAGTGCAGATGGATACCACGGGTACTGGGCCCAGGACCTGTACGCCATCAACTCCAACTACGGCACTGCCGCCGACCTGAAGAGCCTCGTCAGCTCGGCCCATGCAAAGGTAAGAGCACATCCCGGTACCCCTGCGCGGACTGACCCGTTCAGGGCATGTATGTCATGGTCGACGTGGTAGCGAATCACATGGGATTTGCAAACATTGCCGACAACCGTCCCGCGCCGCTGAACCAGGCGTCCTCCTACCACTCGGCTTGCAACATCGACTACACAAGCCAGAGCAGTATTGAAAACTGCCGCATTGCCAACCTACCGGATCTCAACACCCAGAGCTCGGAGATCCGTACTCTCCTGAATACCTGGATCAGCTGGCTTATGAAAGAGTATAGTTTTGATGGTGTTCGCATCGATACCGTCAAACATGTTGAGAAGGACTTTTGGCCCGGCTTCGCCACCGCTATTGGAGCCTACTCTGTCGGCGAAGTCTGGGACGGCAATCCAACTTATCTCGCCGGCTATGCCAGCCTCATGCCCGGCCTCTTGAACTACGCGGTTTACTACCCGATGAACGCGTTCTACCAACAAACCGGTTCCTCTCAAGCCCTGGTCGACATGATCAACACAGTCAGCTCTACCTTCCCCGACCCCGCAGCATTGGCAAATTTTGCAGATAATCACGATAACAAGTCGGTGTTTTTCTACCCTATATAAAAGTATTTTACTGACCTTTCCTTCACCAGTCGTTGGTTAAACGTCAAAAACGACCAAACATTGCTGAAGAACTGTCTCGCCTTCGTCATCCTCGCCCGCGGCATCCCCATCCTCTACTATGGTACCGAGCAGGGCTACGCCGGCGGCGCCGACCCCACAAACCGCGAAGACCTGTGGCGCAGCTCCTACTCGCGCACCCACCCGCTCTACACCGCCATCGCGCGCCTCACAGCGGCCCGCAAGGCGGCCGGCGGCCTCGCCGGAAACGACCACACCCACCTCTACGTCGCGAGCAACGCGTACGCCTGGAGCCGCGCGGGTGGGAACCTCATCGTGCTGACCACGAACGCCGGCGGCGCCTCCAACGCCCAGCACTGCATAAATACGCAGCGCGCCAACGGGCGCTGGACCAACGTCTACGGCTCGGGCACTGTGACGTCGGATGGCAACGGGCAGGCGTGCATCTCCGTCGTGGCGGGCGAACCCGTCGTTCTGCTTGCCTCGACCGCGACGCCCTCAACTACCCTCCGCACCTCCACCGCAGCACCCACCACTTCTGCATGCCCCTCCGCAGTCGCAGTATCTTTCACCCACCGCGTCGCCACCGTGCCCGGCGACACGATCCGCATCGCGGGCTCCACCGCGCAGCTCGGATCCTGGAGCCCCAGTGCGGCTCCTGCGCTCAGCGCCACGCTGTACACCGCCAGCAACCCCGTGTGGAACATCACGCTGCGCATGCCGGCGGGCCAGGCGGTTTCATATAAGTTTGTCAAGATATCGAGTGGGGGAACAGTACAGTGGGAGAGCGATCCGAACCGCGCGTACACGCCAGGATGTGTGGCTGCTGTGGGGGTTAGTAGTTCGTGGCAGTAGGCACATAGCCGTAGGCTTGACGTAGGCTCAAAGCAACAGGATTGGGGCGCAGGTTTGGACGCGGACCGATGGGATGACGGAAGCTTGCTTCGGTAGTAGTGACATTAGCAATGTTTCTGGGAGTTTTCATCAGTACAAACATGGCAGCAGGCAGGGCATTTGGTGAGGGGAGGTCCGGACAGGTAGTCCATAGCAACATCAGCACCATGTCTGCTGTCTGTCCATCCACACCCCAAGCCCAGCCCAACCGTAGCAAAAAGCCAAGTCGAGTTGCGCCCATGCTTCCCCGACACAGAAGCACAGCCACCCTCAACGCGCACACGCCGATGAATAGCGGACTACAAGCTCAATTGAAGGCCCTGGGCTGCCAAAATTAAGAACTCGATGCACAATGATCCACACCAAAGTTGGACAGTATGTCCGAAGTTTGGGCTGTGAGCCAATCAAAACTCTCCTCTGTCGGAACCCGCTTAACGGTGTCAGTTAATCCAAAGAGGCAGAGTACCGAGACTATGACATCGCAGCTATTGTATCATCTCAAATACAGGAAGCATGCCACCTGACCATGCGCTTGCCAAGAGGTGGCATAGACTAACTAGGCTTCGTAAGGTCGCACAACAACCCTACTTAGGCATGCTATCTTTACTTTGTAGCGTGCAAAATAAGATACTAGTGTAAATAAGTAAAAATAACTATATACTACTAAAATTAATTCTTAATCTTTTTTAAATTAATTATGCTAAATCTATTTAAAATTAGTTTAAAACTAATCTCTATAAACACATCTTTTCCTATTATTAATACTAATATAGACCTATTTAATTCTAATATCTTTAACCTAGATATTAATAAGAATAAGAACTACAGTTAGGAAGAGGAGGAGAGAGAAGAAGATACTATAATAAGAGGCAATATATATATAAACCTAAACTACTCTTAAATTAATTCTAAATCAATTTAGGATAGGCCTTACTTATTTACTATTAGAAATAACTATAGTTCTAGTATATAAGTAGAGAGTATAGAGTATATAGCTATACTTCCTTAGTATCTAAAAATATTACCTACTAGATATGTATATATTATCTCCTTAGGTAATAAATAGCTGTAGGAGATAGATAAAGCAAATCTACTAAAGTAGTTAAAGGGGGTATATACTTATATTACCTCTAAATTAGTTTTAAACTAATTTAAGACAAAGTTCTAATATTTAAAGGTAACTAAAGTAGGGAAGAAGGCAACCTTCTCTATAAGGTTCTAGTTATAGGCAATAGTACTTGCTTTACACTAGGGTAGATAGTTAGGAGATAGGTAGGTATATTGTATAATAAGAATAATACTTAATAAGTTAATACTTGTATTTAGCACAGGTTTTGCGCAGGTTGCTTACTAACAACACTAACCCTAGTTAGGATAGGTGCTAGAACACTAACACTATAACAAATATTATAATAGGCGTTATAGAACCTCCCTCTCTAGCTATAGTCCCTAGCAGCACTAAAGGCCTTAATAAAAACCTTATAGGTTATAAGGAAAAGAGTGTCCTTTAGGGTGCACGCCTATTAGGCTTCCTATAAGTAATTTTTGCATATTCTACCTATATAGTACACATGCGTTGCGCAATATTATATTTATAGTTTCCTAATTAGGTATAGTCCTGCTAAGAAACTTAATATAAACACAAGGCTATTAAGCTGTGTAGGTAAGCTAATAACAATATATAACTGCACTACACCTTCCTTATAAGATCTTTGCTTGCCTTCTATAGTTTACTATCCTTACCCCTAGTATATTACTAAGAATATAGTCTATAATGTCTATGCCTTTGTATAGTCTACTGCTAATAAGTAGGAGGATGCTATTACTTTATATATAACTTGCCTGTGCTGTATATAGAGTGTGTATAAGGTAGAGGAACCTTATAATAAGCCTAAGTATACTAGGTATAACCTGTGTGTTAATAGTAATTATAGTAGCTGCTCCCTTATAAGTTTCCCTAGTTTAAGTGCTTTACCTGCGCCTTTGCTAATAATAATAGGTTCCCTCTAAGATAAATAGTTGTGTTAATTAACTATATAATCTCTATATTTGCTATAATAATGCTATTAGGGTTACTGCTATTCCTAGGACTAATCCTCTAGTTTTACGTATAGGTGTTAAGCTTGCATGTGCTTAGCGTATATTTAACTTAGAGCTTTTAAGTTATAGGTAGGCTGCAGCTAATGCTAGCACACCTCTTAATACTCCTACTGCTAGGCCTAGGTCTACTCCCTAGTATTTAGGCTTAGTTCTAGTTAAACAGTGTTAAATTATAGCTGCTCTTAAGAACCTAGCTACTAGCTTAGAGGTTATTGTAGGTTCACACCTTAGGCGCATCTTGATTACATACTAATTGCTGTCTAGGCTGCTTATCTAGTTGCTTAAGCTGCTGCTAATAATAATAATAATAATAATAATAATAATAATAATTAAGAGTCTAGCATAGAGGGTAATAGTTAGTTCTAGTTTAGTAGTTTAGTGCTGGTTCTGCGCATATAGAGCGCTGCTTATACTTTTAGTCTGTCTTAATAATACCCTTAGGCCTAAGGCTAATTAATATAATTACTTTCTAGATGCTTTTATCTTGCTCTTATCTTATACTTTGCTTTTAAGTTATAATTCTTAGATTTATACTCTTAAACTATCTTATTTATATTATTAAAGTCTAATACTAGGGTCTAGGTGTCCTATAATTTATTATAGCTAACCTACCTTAAAAGGTATTATAGCTGGCCCTTATAGGTTTGTTTCCTAAGGATCTTTTCTACTTCCTAAACTTTCTTACCTTTAGGTGTTACTTTAGGTAGGTAGGTGTTGTCTTAGTTCTCTAACTAAGGTTTCTAGCGCTTAAGGAGTAACACGTAGAATACATTATATATATAATATAATAGTAGGAGCAGCAAGCAATATGCCTGCGTTCTAACTGCATCTTGTACCTAGAAGAGTCTAATAAACTTGCTTAATAACTTCTTACTAGGTTAGTAGGTAAGGTTAATATATTTTATACTTAGTAGGACAAAATCCCCTAGGTAGAATATCTCCTCCTTATGCTTTTTATTATAATAGTAGGATTAATATTTATAGGCCTTTTATAGGTATGTAATAAGCATTATTCTTATATTATGTATGCTCTTTACTTAGTCTATTATACTTAGTACCTCCCCTTCTTACCTCTTGTCCTTAGGAGGCGTAGTAAGTAGTAGGTGCTTCCTAAATACTATATAGAAAGGGGTAAGTCTTATAGAATTGTGTACTAAGTTATTGTAGGCAAATTAGGCTATAGGAAGTAGCCTAACCTAGTTATCCTGCTTCTTATTAATAAACATTTAAAGGTACTATTTAAGGGTCTAATTCTAGCGTTTAGTTTGCCTATCTGTTTGTAGATAGAAAGTAGTGCTAAGCCTACGCTTTATCTATAGCTAGTAGTAGATTTTAGTCTAGAAAGTAGATGTAAATACTAATCCTTAATTAGATACAATACCTTTCTAGACTCTAAATTTTAGGATTATATTTGCAAAGTAAGCTTCTATAAACTATTTAGCATCCTAGGTCTTTAAAGTAGGTATATAGAGTGCTATCTTTAAGAAGCAGCAGATAATTATAAGGATTATATTAAATACGCAACCTAAAGAATCCTTTAAAAGTAGTAAGCCTATAATAAAGTTAAGTATAACCTCCTTAAAGATATTCTTTAGAGTTAGCAAAGGGGATAACTATCTATATTTGCTGTGCCTTAGAGCTTTGCTCCTTTAGTAAATAGTATATGTGTTAAGGTTATACTTTAAGCAAAGCTTATAAGCACTATTTAATTAGTTCTTAGGGATAAATACTATTAGGGAAACTAAAGAGGTCTTACACTAAGGAGTATAGATACAATCTGTCTATCTTAAGGGCAAGGGGTAATAATAAGTAGTATAGAGTAGACTATCTAGCTTAAAGGTTAGGTTAAGATCTAATATTATAGATTAATACTTAGGTTAAACACAAACTATAAGGGTTATATTCCTACTAACTATATACTTAAGTAAGTGTAGTGTTCTATGCTTATTCTATTATTCTATTATTATGCTAGACTAGAATAGTTTAGAATATTATAGGATTCCTTAGAACAGCACGTGACTTATTCTATAGTGGCGTTCTACTAAGACTTTAGAATAAGAGGGGTCACGTTATTATTAGTCCTTAAATACTAACCTTCTTAAAGACCTTTAGGTTGTCCCTAAGTGTTATTAATCCTTCTATCTCTTATCTTCTACTATGCCCCTTCTAAGGTTTGTAACACTATCCTCCCCTTCTAATCTTTATGTCCTTATAAACTAACTCTATAGTTTCTAGAAGTACTACGTACTATTATTCTATTAGCAACTATATTAATTATATTAGATAACTAGTAATAGTGTCTTGCTAGTATTATGTAAAGAGGGGTTTAGAGTGCTAAATATTATTATTAAAGAAGGAGTATAGGAACTATTATTATGTTAGTAAGCAACAGTGCGTTCTAGTAGAAGTTCTAATTCTAAACTTTAATAAGATTAATTAGGAATTAAATTGTTTAGAGTAGCAGGAAGCAGAAGCAGATGCAGCTAAATCTACTACTCTTAAAGCTATCTTAGCTGCACGTGCAAAGAAAGATTATATCTAAAAACAAAGGAAATTGTTGCAGTATTATAAGAAACAGTAGGTAGATAAAGCAGGACAGTACGTTAAGGATATTAAGGCTCTTAAAGCTGTTAAGGATATTAACTGCAATATTGCTTAGCTAGAGGGTAGACTAATACTAGGTTCTCTAGCTCTTAACTAGAGTGCCTTTATACTATCTGTTTTAGAGGGTGATCTAGATTTTACTTTTAAGAGTACTAGGACAAGAGCTATTAGCAGTTTATAAGGTTTGTTACTAGTTCCTATATATTCTCTAAGTCTAGGTATCCTAACTACTTAACTAGGAATTCTTTATCTAGTCTAGTTCCTTAATATTTTATTATTTTCTTAACTTCCTATTTGTTATTACTATTATTTTAGTAATAGAAGTCTTTCTAGATCAGCGTACTAGCGTTAGCTGGTTCTAATAATAAGATATAGAATATAGGGTGTATTTTTACGTCTTTAGGTAGCTTAAGTTAATAGTTAACTAGGCTAATCTGTGCTAAAATAAAAAATAGTCTAACTTTAACTTTGTCTAGTTTTTTTGTTAGTCTTCTTGTGCATAGGTTCTTTATAAGGAGATACACTTTATCCCCCTTCTTTAGTAGAGGTGCTGTTTTTCTTTTCTTGTTAATATAAGAGATTACTTATATCTAAGCTCTATTAATGTTCTTAAGTAATTTCTAGTATACTTCCTTTAGTCTTTATACTAAGGATATTACTAATTCTGTTTAGATATTACTGTTAAGACTTCTTATAAAGAGATTTAGATGTCTTCTATAATTTATAAGGAACAGCGTTGTGCCTATTACCTCTAATAGTTTGTTGTTGTATGCAATTTGTGCTATAGGCAAGAGTAAAACCTAATTGTTCTACTATTAGTTGTAGTAAATATAGAGGTATGTCTCTATTATCTAGTTTACTTATTCTATTTATCTATCTATCTATAGATAATAGGCTATTAAAAGCTTCTTCTTTGTTCCTATTACTGCTAGGAATGTTATCTAGAAATTTAAAGTAAAGAGCTTATCTCTATTACTAATAATTAATTTAGGAATGCTGTAGTATTAAACAATCCTATCTAGGA